>SJXQ01001525.1:299652-330608 GCA_006408695.1 Aepyceros melampus | reverse complement strand
CTGGCAATGAGTAAAGCCCTCCACCTGACCTTAGACCTCAGCGGGACTCCTGTTGCATTTAGTAGCTAATCCTTTGCATAGCACTTAATATGTGCTGAGAGCGGCAGTGTTTACTGTGAGTAGCAGCACAGTCTCCTGTGGGATTTGTGCTCCTGCTCAGCTGTGTCTGACTCTTTGCGACCCCATGGACTGTAGCCCACCAGGCTCCTCTACTCATGGAATTTCCAGGCAAGAATACTGGAGTGGGGTGCCATTGCCTACTCTGGGGGATCTCCTCGACCCAGGGATTGAACCCACGTCTCTTGTGTTTCCTGCATTGGGAGGCAGATTCTTTACCACTAGTGCCACCTCGGAAGGCCCTATGGTGTTTCTGTCTCCCCCAAATTCAGACGTGGAAACCTAATTCCCAAGGTGTGGTGTTAGGAGGTCGGCCCTTTGGGAGGTCACGAGAATGGAACTGTTATCAATAGAATTAGTGTCCTTATAGAAGAGGCCCCAGAGAGCTCCCTGGACCCTCCTGCCAGGCAAATGCTCAGGGAGAAGTAGTGGCTGGGAAGAGGGCACTGATCCCAGGCTTCCAGCGCCCAGAGCTGGGAGAAGCACATTTGCGTATAAGCCACTCAGTTCATGACATGTTGTTATAGCAGCTGGAACAGTCTAAGCCATTGACCGGGTCACACGCCTTAGAGCGGCAGAGCCGAGATCTGAGCTTGGGCCACTGGTACCCCCATCCTTGCTTGACACCACTTTGCTTCTCATCCTCCTTCATCATAATCTTTTCTTTTTGTCTGTTGGGTTTGTTTCTTTCTTTGCTTGCTTTACAAGTTTCAGAGAAGATTATGAACGCTTTGGAGAATTTTGGCAGCAGTGGGGGTGGGCGGAGGTTGCTCTGCCATGTCCTTTTGTTTATTGAATTATACAAGTACAGTATCCTCCATACTAACTGCTAAAGCTCAGTTCTCTCTGGCTGACCTTCAGCCTGACCCACTCTCTTCCCCAGATGTAGTAACATCAGGGGTTTGCTATATTTATTTTTCTTTCTTCTGTGAATTTATACACTTCCATCCCTGATGGCTCAGAGGTTAAAATGTCTGCCCGCAATGCGGGAGACCCAGGTTCGACCCTGGGTTGGGAAGATCCCTTGGAGAAGGAAATGGCAACCCACTCCAGTATTCTTGCCTGGAGAATCCCATGGACAGAGGAGCCTGGCGGGCTACAGTCTCTGGGGTCGCAAACAGTCGGACACGACTGAGTGACTTCACTTTCACTTTCACTTTCATGCATAGATACATATATATACATACTAAGAATTTGTGGTACTACATAAGATAACTAGCTTGCTGTTCTCACTTGTTGGTATGTCTTAGATATCTTCTGATGTCACGGAGATATACTCACCCTTTTTGACTTGTGTGCAGTATTACATATTGCAGATACGCCCAGGTATAATTAGACTGTTAGCTTTCTGCGGGTAATTAGGTTGTTAGTCATTTCTCCTTGTCACATAGATAATGAATGGCCTTGTTATGAGTCTCTCTGTGTACATGTGGAATTGTTTCTCTTGAGTGTATTCTAAAAAGTGAAATTGCTTAATCATAGTATATGCATATTTTCAGTTGCAGTAGATACTATAAAAATTGTCCTCCAATGATTTTTATCACTGTTCACTCTTACTGGTAGAAGTATCATTTGACCTGTTTCTGCCAAAATTTGATATTAGCATACTCTCAAAATTATTTCAAACTATTAACTATAACACAGTATATCTCATTGCCAATTAAGATTTTCATCTGCTTGCCAAATATGAGAATCATTTTATATATTCATCGTCTAGTTTTTTGTTTTCTGTGTTTTGAATTGCCGCTGTATATCATGTGCCTATTTTCCTGTTGGCATGTGTGACTCTCACTTACTTAATGATTTCTAGTAAGTCTTTACTGAGCTATACTTGGCCTCAGTCTCTCATTTTGCAAGTATTTTCTTCCTTCTTCTGTTGCCTTTCAATTTTATGATGCTTTTTTTTATTACACACAGGGTTTTAATTTTGATGTTGTCAGATTAACAAGTCTTTTCCTTTATGCTGTTTCTGTCTTATTGCAGGCCTTACCAACCCTTAGGTCATAAACATATTCTCCTGTATTCCTTGAAAACTTTAATTTTATCTTTTAGGTATGGATCCATTGGAAATAAATAAATATCTCTATATAAATAGATATACATATGAATACTTTCATGTTGAGATCAATTCATATATATATGAATATATATGTGTGTATATATACGTGTACACACACACATATATACATTTCTTCCACCCTCCCCCCCCCCCCCACAAAAGGATAGCCAGTTGACCCAGAACCATTTGTTTTAGGCCATTTTGCTAGCCATTTTGAAATGCTATTTCTTACCATCTATAAAATTTCTAATTAGGCATAGATCTGGGCTCTATTCTTTTCACAGATCTGTGAACAGAACAGGATTATGTTAGCTTCCTATATCTTGAGAGGCTATTATGGCATTTCTAACTCTACTCTTAAAGCCAACTGTTGCTTGTGGGGCCCATCTTATCACTAACAGTGGGTAGTTCTCATGGGCTCTAAATGAGGCGTAAGAATCAGCATGATTTTTGGCAGTAAGATGTCCATCAGAAGATACAGGTTCTAATTTTAATTCTGCTGTACTCTCTATGACCACAAATCACTTACTGTCTCTGTTATATGCTGGGGGAACAAATTAGATTGAGTAGGCTTGAAATCCTGACTGGTGCCTGCCACTTAATGACTGTGGAGTTTGAGGATAAATGCTTAACTTCTCTATCTCTTCTATTAATAGGGATATTATCATCTACCTCTCAGGATGGTTTTAAGGCCTTTTATACAAATAATGTGTTAGGAAACATTTTGTTAATTATAAAACACTACAAAGACTAGCACTGCATACTAATATGTACAGGCCTTGTGTTTATTTTGGTCCAATAGAGTTAATACATCTTTGTCTCACCTACCTCTGAGAGCTGTTCTGAACATCAAATAGGATGTCCTTTGATAAAATTGAAAATGTCATAAAGATTATCTATTGCTGATGAATCCCATCAGTTCAGTTCAGTTCAGTCGCGCAGTCGTGTCCGACTCTTTGCGACCCCATGAATCGCAGTACGCCAGGCCTCCCTGTCCATCACCAACTCCCGGAGTTCACTCAGACTCACGTCCATTGAGTCCGTGATGCCATCCAGCCATCTCATCCTCGGTCGTCCCTTTCTCCTCCTGCCCCCAATCCCTCCCAGCATCAGGGTCTTTTCCAATGAGTCAACTCTTCGCATAAGGTGCCCAAAGTACTGGAGCTTCAGTTTTAGCATCATTCCTTCCAAAGAAATCCCAGGGTTGATCTCCTTCAGAATGGACTGGTTGGATCTCCTTGCAGTCCAAGGGACTCTCAAGAGTCTTCTCCAACACCACAGTTCAAAAGCATCAATTCTTCGGCGCTCAGCCTTCTTCACAGTCCAACTCTCACATCCATACATGACCACAGGAAAAACCATAGCCTTGACTAGACGGACCTTAGTCGGCAAAGTAATGTCTCTGCTTTTGAATATACTATCTAGGTTGGTCATAACTTTTCTTCCAAGGAGTAAGCGCCTTTTAATTTCATGGCTGCAGTCACCATCTGCAGTGATTTTGGAGCCCAAAAAAACAAAGTCTGACACTGTTTCTACTGTTTCCCCATCTATTTCCCATGAAGTGATGGGACCAGATGCCATGATCTTCGTTTTCTGAATGTTGAGCTTTAAGCCAACTTTTCCACTCTCCTCTTTCACTTTCAACAAGAGGCTTTTTAGCTCCTCCTCACTTTCTGCCATAAGGGTGGTGTCATCTGCATATCTGAGATTATTGATATTTCTCCCAGCAATCTTGATTCCAGCTTGTGTTTCTTCCAGTCCAGCATTTCTCATGATGTACTCTGCATATAAGTTAAATAAGCAGGGTGACAATATACAGCCTTGACGTCCTCCTTTTCCTATTTGGAACCAGTCTGTTGTTCCATGTCCAGTTCTAACTGTTGCTTCCTGACCTGCATACAGATTTCTCAAGAGGCAGGTCAGGTGGTCTGGTATTCCCATCTCTTTCAGAATTTTCCACAGTTTACTGTGATCCACACAGTCAAAGGCTTTGGCATAGTCAACAAAGCAGAAATTGATGTTTTTCTGGAACTCTCTTGCTTCTTCCATGATCCAGCAGATGTTGGCAATCCCAACAGGTAGAATGTAATTGACAAATATTAACCAAGCCTGTAGGGTTCTTGTAGTGAAGGGGGATCATATTAATAGAGTATCTTCAGGCAAGATTTGGTGGAGCCAGATTTATGGCGTCCCTTAAGTCTTCACCCACTGGAGTGAAGAAAGGTATGGTGCTGGTCCTTTAGAAGGGTGCCGATGGTCTTTTAAGTGTGAATAATAGGCAGAGTGAAGACTGAATTAGTTCTTGTGCTAAGATGATCAAAGGGAGTGTAGAGTTGACTGTCGGTTCCCTGATCTGATCAATGGATATATCTAGTTTTGTGTTATTAAAAAAATGAAAAGTTTGACCTTTATTTGTTTATAAATTATTTAGTCCTTCTTTCTTTCTTTCCCTGCCTGCCTAACTCCACTTTCACACTGAACCCAAGTCTTCAACACTTAAGAAACCATCAAAATACTAGGTTATTGAATATTAAAGTGAGAGACGAGAAAAAGGAAAAAGCAAGCATGAACAGGGCTCTTTTTATAATACTGGCAAATATTTTCCGCTCTGCGGGCAGCAGTGCTGTCGCGACGCGGTGCTGCTCCGGTGACTCTAAGTAAGCCGTCCCTCCCTGTGCGCACACCTCAGCGCCGTTCTCTTCCATGGTGACTTGGACTTGCCTGATGGGACATTGATGTGTGGCATGCAAGTGGACACTTGGTGAGTGCTTGCACCTCGGCTTTGGTTTTGGAACGTTTGCACTTAAAGTCCACCTGCCAGTAAAGAATCTCAAGCTAGCCATGGGGAGAGAGGTCCCAGCCCCCAGTCATTGGCCAGACTCTTGACGTGTGAGTTGAGCCACCTGGAACACTCTGTCTCCTGCCACCATCTGACAGCAAACCCATGAAGACTTGAAGTGAGAGCAGTAGGAGACCTGCTCAGCTGAGCCCCTCGGAGTGCATGGAGTTACAAGCAAATAAAATAGTGGTTCTTTAAATCCCCTCTGTTTGTTGTGTAACAACAGATAATTGGGCTAAAACACACACCCATATTAAACTCCCGTTTAATGTCCGAGCATTCACCTATTTTTTTATATCTGAGAAGTTGGTGTTTTTAGATTTGAGTTCAGGCTGTTTGGCCTGAAGACAGTCATTTCTTTCCATAATGTAGTCCGCTCTAAACAGCAAGGTGTGAGGCATTGCATTTAGAACGTGTCCACTTCATAAAGGAAAAGGTGGTGTAAGGAGCATTGTCTATTTCCTGTTTAGGCCAGCTCCCTTCCCATTAGGCCCCCTGGATCCAGAAGGGCCCATAGGAGAAGGTGTCTTGGTAAGGATATTTATTTCTGTAGCTTGCATCCATGGGGGAACCTGGGAGAATTTATAAATCCATCATTTCAAGTCATTAGGAGGCATGTTGGTCAGTGCAGGAGGCTCTCTGCTCATTAATTCAGCAGAGATTTACTTGTGTTGCCCTCATTAGTATTTATGGGATTTATCCACATCAATCGCTAGTGCATTAACAGGGAAATAACTAAACCTCCCAGGGTTGGTTGGTGCTAATAAAATGAGCTGGAAGTTCCAGAAATCTCCGTGATCAGAAGTATTCTAAACCGGGGCCTGTAATTGATCCTTTCAAAGTCCCCTCAGGATGTTTGCCTATTCACTTCCCATCCAGTGGCATTTGCATATTAGCACAGTATCTAAGGCCCTCTGTGCAGCCTTCAGGCTAGAGCCCATTTTGTACCATAAGATGGTGGTGGGCGACCCATTGGAGGGTTGAAAATATCATTGTCGAACCAGAGAACCTAGGTAAACAATGGGTTAAGTTTCTTATAATTCTTCTTTGTTTGGTCCTGGCTTATAAAAAAAAAAAAAAAAAAAAAATCTCCGTGATCAGAAGTATTCTAAACCGGGGCCTGTAATTGATCCTTTCAAAGTCCCCTCAGGATGTTTGCCTATTCACTTCCCATCCAGTGGCATTTGCATATTAGCACAGTATCTAAGGCCCTCTGTGCAGCCTTCAGGCTAGAGCCCATTTTGTACCATAAGATGGTGGTGGGCGACCCATTGGAGGGTTGAAAATATCATTGTCGAACCAGAGAACCTAGGTAAACAATGGGTTAAGTTTCTTATAATTCTTCTTTGTTTGGTCCTGGCTTATAAAAAAAAAAAAAAAAACCACCCTGCATGTAAATATATTTTTTATGTATTCTGAACATAAAGATAGCTCTGTCCTACCATATTGATTTATTAGACTCTCTGACATTTTAGTTGTGGTCGTTATGTTATATTTATGAGATGAATGTTGGATTCCCTCATTATGTTATCCTCATTTATTTTACATACTTTATGGCTGGTTGTGCATCGCTTTACAGTTAAAGCTTTATTGCAGCTGTTAGCGTTGGGGGGAGGGGAAGGCAAGTAGTTATTGATCAGAATTTACATGTTTACTGTTGTAATCATGATTTATTTAATCTGTTTGCACATATAAATATAAGCCCGCTCTCTGAAATAAAAAATATATACTGTATCTATATTTTAGGAGCATTCTTGTCACTCTCATATGCTTTGGAGTAGAGAATTTGGGGTTGATCCAGTGTTCTGTAGATGAGCACTTTCCATGCAGCCTGTTGGTGAAGAGAGTGGCCTTTGGAGCTGGACTGTATGGGTTCAAATCCCACCTGGACGGCTTACTGCTTGTGTCTTGGACTGTGATGTTTAACCTTCCATGCTTCCAATTTTCATACCTATAAAATGGTATTAGTACTTATAAGCCATTGTGAAGATTGGAAGATTAATATTGGTAAAAGTACTTGGCACAGAGAAATTGCTTATTATCTGCTAGTCATTCAAACTCTAGTAAGTAGGTGTTAAGGTAGGTATATTGGAAAGGCTCAGTTACGTTCAAGTGGGAGCCTAGAATTTTTTGCAAGGGGCTGGCTTCCCCGGTGGCTCAGCAATTAATAATCTACCTGCATTCAGGAGCTGCAGGAGACTTGGGTTCAGTCCCTGTGTTGGGAAGATCCCTTGGAGGAGGGCATGAAACCCACTCCATTATTCTTGTCTAGAGAATCCATGGACAGAGGAGCTAGGCAGAATCAGTCGGTAGGGTCACAAAGAGTCGGATGTGACTGAAGTGACTTAGTACACACAGCAGATTTAGGGGAAAAGTAGGAGATAATATAGGTATAAAGTGCTTAGATATTTTCATTTTTCGCAGAATTTTGTTTCTAATTCAGGTGATGAATTGTTTGCAAAATTGTCTTAATCAGACTGTTTAATCTAGAATATCTGGATCACAAGCTCCATTTGGAAGACAAAAGTAATTTGCTGAATGAGTGAGTGAATGAATGAATGCTGACCTATAGTTTCAAGGAAAACCTTGGATATGTTTGACTTGTTTTATTTTTAAAATTTTTGTTGAAATATAATAGTTGTATTAGTTTCTGCTGTACAGTGAAATGGATCAGCTATAGGTATACTTATATCCCCTCTTTTTTGGATTTCTTTCCCATTTAGGTCATCACAGAGCACTGAGTTCCCTGTGATATACAGTAGGTTCTTATTAGTTACCTGTTTTATACATGAAGTGAAGTCGCTCAGTCGTGTCCAACTCTTAGTGACCCCATGGGCTGCAACCTACCAGGCTCCTCCGCCCATGGGATTTTCCAGGCAAGAGTACTGGAGTGGGCGCCACTGCCTTCTCTGACAGTAGGTTCTTACTAGTTACCTATTTTATACATGAAGTGAAGTCGCTCAGCCGTGTCCGACTCTTTGTGACCCCATGGGCTGTAGCCTTCTGGGCTCCTCAGTCCACGGAATTTTCCAGGCAAGAGTACTGGACTGGGTTGCCATTTCCTTCTCCAGGGGATCTTCCCAACCCAGGGATCGAACCCAGGTCTCCCGCACTGCAGGCAGACGCTTTACCATCTGAGCCAATTTTATACATAGCGGTGTCTACATGCCAATTCCAGTCTCCCAATTTATCCCACCCTCCTTTCCCCCCTTGAATATATTTTTGATCGAACAGATCAAGAATATTCAGAAGTTTTGCCCTGGCCAAGAAAGAGAAGGATTCACTGAAGTCCAAAATTTAGTCTGAAGATTTATTTTCCTATATATTATCTTAAAATAGGTTTTCATTCCAGGTCTGCCATTAGTTAGCTTTAAAAGATCAACCTCATTCTGCCTGTCTTCTCATCTATCACTTGGGTTTAATAATACCTGTTTGTCAGGGCACTCAAAGCTGGTGCACTGGAACAACCCTGAGGGATGGGATGGGGAGGGAGGTGGGAGGAGGGTTCAGGATGGGGGACACATGTACACCCATGGCTGATTCATGTCAGTGTATGGCAAAAACCACTACAATATTGTACAGTAATTAGCCTCCAAGGAAAAAAAATACCTGTTTGTGCTTTGTGCAATGCTCTGTCACTAAGTCGTGTCTGACTCTTTGCAACCCCCTGGACAGTAGCCCACCAGGGTCCTCTGTCCATGGAGTTTTCTAGGCAAGAATACTGGAGTGGGTTGCCACTTCCTCCTCCAGGGAGTCTTCCCGACCCAGGGATCAAAGCCACGTTTCCTTCATTGGCAGGTGGATGCTCTACTACTGAGCCACCTGTGAAGCTCCCCAGTACCTGTATAGTGTACAATATAATAGTGACATGGACCCTGGGTTAGAAATCAAGAGACATTTTATAGCCCCAAGTCTGCCACTGAATAGCTGTGGCAAAAGGCTTATTTATTTATTTTCTTTAAAGGGTCCAAGCCTCTTTCTGCAGGATTATGTTGAGACTCTGATGAGCTGATGCTGGTGATAGGACTCCAGATACTTAAAGACTACATAAATGTTAGGAACTGTTAATGATGCCATCTAACAAAGGTGTTGCAAAGATGAGATGCTAAGTGATTTGAAAAGGCTCTCAAAGAAGCAGCATGTGCTTTGTGACTGTTGAAGACATAGGGAAGACTTGGCTCTATGATCCCATTATGTTCTGGGTGAGAATCCCAACTCTGCCCAAGAGACAAAGGCCTAAAAGAACCCCAGACTCCCTGGATCCTTGGTTCCAAGGAATGTTACTCCTTTATTCAGCTCTTGTGCTACTATTTTCCCATATCCTTAGAGGAAAAAAATAAGTCTTGCCTTTGTAATTTCCATATTGTTTGTTGGGTACAAGACTGTGTATTTTATTTGCAGCATTTAATGTAAGTCACATGTTCTGCCCTGGTACTGGCGACTCAGCATTTGCATTTTACACTTTACAATTTGGCAGTGATTCTTTGAAATAATTTACTTTTATCGTCTTGCTTCAGATTTTCGAGTAATAATCCATCTAGCAAAGCAGTTTATCCGTTCTGTATATTCACTTCTGTTTTGAGGCTCTTGAGGAGAACGAAATGATTTTTAATCATATTCTAGGCCACTCATCATAATTAAGTTTAGAATTATGAATTGTATACACCTCATCATTACATCATACCTCTCTGTGATAAGTAAGTGAATCAGAGATCATCACAGGATTTTCAGAGCCTTCCAGGATGGTTTATGGCTTTTAAAGAAAAACCTCCAAATTTCTCCCAGTACCTTAAAACATTCTAGGAAAACCTGCAATGTTTCCCTTCTTTTTATCCTCTATCTGGGAAGGCTGTTGCCTGTTAAATCCCCCCTAAATCACTTGAACTCTGAAAATTTTATAGAAAAAGTTAAAACTGAACCTCAAATATATTCTGAGTGAAATAATTCATGCACAAAAGAGTACTTACTGTATGTTTTCATTTTTATGTCATTCTAAAACTAGTCTGGAGTTGCTTCTGGGGGACAGAGATTAACTTGTGAAAGTCGCTCAGTCATGTCCAACTCTTTGTGACCCCCATAGACTCTACAGTTTGTGGAATTCTCCAGGTCAGGATACTGGAGTAGGTAGCCTTTCCCTTCTCCAGGGGATCTTCCCAACCCACGGATTGAACCCAGGTCTCCTGCATTGCAGGAGGATACTTTACCAACTGACTTATCAGGAAAGTCCAACTTGGTGAGATGGTGTAAATTAGAAATGTTCTAGATCTTGATAGAGGTAGTTAAACATACACACAAACGTCTATATTTGTCAAAACTGGTTAAATTGTACACTGAAGATCTATGCATTTCACTCTATGCACATACATCTCAGAGGTTTCCCTGGTGGCTCAGGGAAAGAATGGTAAAGAGTTCTTTACCAGAGTCCCCTGGTAAAGAATCCATCTGCTAATGCAGGAAATATGGGTTTGATCCCTGGATCAGGAAGATCCCCTGGAGAAGGAAATGGCAACCTACTCCAGTATTCTTGCCTGCGAACTCCCATGGGCAGAGGAGCCTGGTGAGCTATATATAGTCCATGGGGTCATGAAGGAGTCGGACATGACTTAGCGACCAAGCAATAGCAATTACATCTCAATAAAAAATTAAAAAATTAATTATGACCTGTTGTTTTCATATGCCATTTTAGGTGCACTTTTACTGATGACCATAAGCTATGGAAGATTTGAGGCAATATGGTGCCTTTTCCTTATACCTTCTAAGCCAGGGCTTAAAAAGATGTTGTATCATAATACCAGTTCTTCTAAGTCATTGGAGGTTTGACAAAAGTAATTTGCCAGCTTGTTAGCCATGGATATTCAAGTGGGTACCTGCTGTCTGTTAACTTTTATAAGAAGCCGTTACTCATTCTAAAAATGTTCCCTTCTTCTGCCATTTGACTTATATGGAGGAATAATTTCTTGGCTAATTTTTTTGGGAGGGTGCATGCTTCTGAAATACAAATCCACTTCTAATGAATCATTATCATGTACTACCATAAAGGTTATTCACTGAAAGCTTCAGAAAAAAAGCAATGAAAACTAATTTTGATTGTTAATGGAAATGTATTTTTAGTCTTAAAGAGCTTCCCTCGGCAATAATTATAGTTATGCCTCTTGGGTGTTTTGGGACTTTTAAATTTACATTGAGTAGCTCTTTTTCATTTAGCAGTTAATCTTTTAACAGAGCTCAGCAAATTTGTTCTTCAGTCTAGTGTTAGGGAAGGATTGACAGAGAGTTCAGTTTTCTTTACCCCCTTCATAGTCCCTGCAGGTGCCCAGGCTGCACTTGTTCTTCTGTTAGGCTATGTCCTGGGGTGACTGTGGTGACATGGGCAACTGAGGCTGGCAGAGAGAGGCTTGAGATGCAGGCCTTGCTTTCCTGCTGTCAGCAGGCATCGGGACACAAGTGCCTTATGTAGCACAGAATTGCTGCACAGCAAGTGAGCTCCTAGAATGCTTTTGCTGCAAGTGGGCAAAGCTCAACACTGCAGCCTGCGGATTGGAAAACACGGCCTGTAAGGAGACTGCCTGGTTTCAGACTCCAAAGCATCTGTAGGAAGATTCAAAACAACAAGATATAGAGCTACTACATTTTAACAGTTGAGACCGTTTGCTGGTTGTGCTATTCTTGGCTGGTTTCAGAGAGAGGCAGGGACTGCTTAAGGAAGTGGGAAGGGGTTCTGGCAGGAAGTTTGCTGAGGTTCTGCCCTCTTGTTAAAGAACAGAATGGTGCCAATTAACCCAGTCACCTGATTAGAGAAAGCCCAAGCCACCACTGAGAATCCTTCTCCTGATGAAAAATGACCTCCCTCCCCCCACATGAAACTAGGGAGCAGCCAGACATTTGGGTATTTGCAAAGCAGCACCGAACATTAGGGAACAGTTTAAATTAATCCTGTGTACTGCGGCTCCCAGAATGGAAGCCAGCCTCATATGTCAATAAATCTAGATCTGTTTGAAGCTCGTGTCACTAAATCTTCGTCTTGACTGTTTGCTGGTGGTGTCAAGAGCTGCCCTGGAAGATGAATTTGAGGGGAGGATGAAAAAGGAACCATATTAAACTGCAGCTCTGATAAGTTTAGTTAAGAGGCAGGAGATGTGTCCTTGCCATGACATTCAGTGGCTGATATTTGTTTCCCTTTAAATAATATGCTGTACATCTGTGAGAATGATGGTTTAGGGCTGGTGACATTGCATTTCCACCAAGGTTACTGCCTTCTGGACAGGCAGGCTCTCTCCTTTCTTTCTCTATCCCACACCCGTCACTAAATATCCTCTTGTTGGAGGAAGTGAGATACAGATTTTAGAGGTAACACCAGAGCGTCTTCATTTCTAGAAACAATGAGATTCAGCCCCTATATAGGGAAAGGGTGAAGGGGTGGAGAGAAATTAAAGGGACCATGAGAAGCAGTTTTCTTTATGAAAATGTCCTAGGGAGCCAATAGCACCCAGTGGGGAGAGCTTTGAGAATACCAGAGCTTTGAGAATTTTTCCCTGAAAACCTTATTTTCATAAACCAAGATATGGAAAATCTGGGTACTTAGGACTTTGTGTTCTGTTTTTTCCTGCAATTCCCCTATCCAGTTATCTTGTTTTTTCCTTACTGTAATTGCAGATCTATGACTTATGACAGGAGTCAGCAAACTCTTGTGTAAAGGGCCAGATAGTAAATATTTTCAGCTTTGTAGGCCAATACAGCCTCTGCTGTAACTATTCCACTCTGTCCTTGCAGCCCAAAAGCAACCCTAGCCTATCCATAAATGAATGGATGTGTCTGTATTATGGCCACTGACACTTTTTTTTTCTGTGATATTTTAAAAAATATTTTTTAATTGGAGTAAAATTGCTTTAGAATGTTGTGTAACTTTCTGCTTACTACAACATGAATCAATTGTAAGTACACATATATCCCCTCCTTCTTGAGTCTCCTTCCTACCCATCCCCATGCTACCCCTCTAGCTGATCAGAGTTCTAAAGCTGAAATTCCTGGGACACTGACATTTGAATTTGATATCATATCCCTTGTCATGAAAGATTATCCCTCTTTGGATTTTTTTCAGCTATTTAAAAATATAAAAATCAGTCTTAACTTGCAGGCTGTTCAAAAACACATAGTGGACTGGATTTGGACCATGAATGTAGTTTTCTGACCTCTGACCTTTGTTTTTTCTCTGTCTTGTTGCTTTCCTTTTATCAGTGTGAAAAGATGATAGCTGTCCCTTTAAGGAGGATGGTATTGCCAACCTAAAGATAAGTCCATGGCTGTATTAAGCCAAGATGTAATGGATATAGATGAAAACAAAGCTGGCTCTGAGGCAGACAACCCATGTTCCCACACCAACCCTTTGTTAATACTTACTAGCTGTGTGACCTCAGGTTGCTCAGTTAACCTCTCTGAATCCCAGTTTTCTTTTTCTTTTTCTGTAATTGGGTAATTATACTTTCCTTGCTTATATTATATTTTTTTATAGATCAAGTTAAGAGAAATGAGAGTTGTTAGTAAACAATAAATCATTGTATGAATATAAGACCTTGGCGTTATTCTCAGTGCTTTACCCACATGGGTTCTTCTTGTTAACCAGTTTGTTGTTAATATTAAAAGATTATACCTTCTCTATTTTAGCTGCAAAAATAGAGCTAGAATTTGACTTGTAGAAAGAAGAAAAAAAATTCTTGTTTCCCCCCTTTTGTTAGACTCTCCAGCTTTTTAAACTATTTCTCCCAGTGCATCAGATGCTCAGCCTACATGAAATGATGCAGGTTAAGCTGTCCCACTGCTCAGAAAGCTTTGCCTTCTCACAGTTTGGTCAATCTTCAGTTCAGTTCAGCTCAGTTGCTCAGTCGTGTCTGACTCTTTGTGACCCCATGGATCACAGCACACCAGACCTCCCAATCCATCACCAACTCCCGGAGTTCACTCAAACTCATGTCCATAGAGTTGGTGATGCCATACAACCATCTCATCCTCTGTCGTCCCCTTTTCCTCCTGCCCCCAATCCCTCCCAGCTTCAGAGTCTTTTCCAATGGGTCAATTCTTCACATGAAGTGGCCAAAGTAATGGAGTTTCAGATTTAGCATCAGTCCTTCCAATGAACACCCAGGACTGATTTCCTTTAGAATGGGCTGGTTGGATCTCCTTGCAGTCCAAGGGACTCTCAAGAGTCTTCTCCAACACCACAGTTCAAAAGCATCAATTCTTCAGTGCTCAGCTTTCTTCACAGTCCAACTTTCACATCCATACATGACCACAGGAAAAACCATAGCCTTGACTAGACGGACCTTTGTTGGCCAAGTAATGTCTCTGCTTTTAAATATGCTATGTAGGTTGCTCATAACTTTTCTTCCAAGGAGTAAGCGTCTTTTAATTTCATGGCTGTAATCACCATCTGCTGTGATTTTGGAGCCCCAAAAAATAAAGTCTGACACTGTTTCCACTGTTTCCCCATGTATTATTTTCCATTAAGTGATAGGACCAGATGCCATGATCTTCGTTTTCTGAATGTTGAGCTTTAAGCCAGGTTTTTCACTCTTCTCTTTCACTTTCATCAAGAGGCTTTCATTTCCAAGTCAAACCATTCAATATCACAGTAATCCAAGCCTATGCCCCAACCAGTAACACTGAAGAAACTGAAGTTGAATAGTTCTATGAAGACTTACAAGACCTTTTAGAACTAACACCCAAAAAAGATGCTTTCTCATTTTAGGGGACTGGAATGCAAAAGTACAAAGTCAAGAAACACCTGGGGTAACAGGCAAATTTGGCCTTGGAGTATGGAATGAAGCAGGGCAAAGGCTAACAGAGTTTTGCCAAGACAACGCACTGGTCATAGCAAACACCCTCTTCCAACAACACAAGAGAAGACTCTACACATGGACATCACCAGATGGTCAACACCAAAATCAGATTGATTATATTCTTTGCAGCCAAAGATGGAGAAGCTCTATACAGTCAGCAAAAACAAGACTGGGAGCTGACTGTGGCTCAGATCATGAGCTCCTTATTACAGAGACTTAAATTGAAGAAAGTAGGGAAAACCACTAGACCATTCAGGTATGACCTAAATCAACTCCCTTATGATTACACAGTGGAAGTGAGAAATAGTTTTAAGGGACTAGATCTGATAGACAGAGTGCCTGATGAACTATGGACGGAGGTTCGTGACATTGTACAGGAGACAGGGAGCAAGACCATCTCCAAGAACTAGAAATGCAAAACAGCAAAATGGCTGTCTGAGGAGGCCTTACAAATAGCTGTGGTCAAGCTTAGTGATCCTTTAAGGTTCACCTGAAGTGCCGCCTTATCCAGGAAGTCCTGCATTGGTGTCTTCAACCCATGCGATCCTGTCTTATATAAATGACTTGACCATACCAGGACCATACCTCAAGAAAGATGTCCTTTTCCCCAAAAGACATGGAGCTTTTAAGAAAAGAGTGGATGCAAGGAGGCTGCAGGTCAGCCAAGAAGAATGCTTTTCTTGAGCAGGGTGTCCCTCTTTTGATTCAGAGTCCCTCTGAAATCACTTACTCCTGCCTCGTGGGAGAGAGGTCCAGATATGAAATCAGGATATTCTGGGGAAGTTACTCTGACAAGTGACACCACAGAACTGTTTTTTTCAGCTACAGTATTCCATCTGTTTAGACTGTTACACTTTTCAAACGTGTTAATGTTCACTAGCTCTTTTGAATATGCTGGTAAAGTAATGCTTGAAATTTCCAAGCCAGGCTTCAGCAATAGGTGAACTGTGAACTTCCAGATGTTCAAGCTAGTTTTAGGAAAGGCAGAGGAACCAGAGATAAAATTGGCAACATCCCCTGGATCAGATGGGCATGCCAGACCACCTGACCTGCCTCTTGAGAAACCTGTATGCAGGTCGGGAAGCAACAGTTAGGACATGGAACAACAGACTGGTCCCAAATAGGATAAGGAGTATGTCAAGGCTGTATATTATCACCCTGCTTATTTAACTTATATGCAGAGTACATCATGAGAAACGCTGGGCTGGATGAAGCACAAGCTGGAATCAAGATTGCCGGGAGAAATACCAATAACCTCAGATATGCAGATGACACCACCCTTATGGCAGAAAGTGAAGAAGAACTAAAGAGTCTCTTGATGAAAGGGAAAGAAGAGAGTGAAAAAGTTGGCCTAAAGCTCAACATTCAGAAAACTAATAAGATCATGGCATCTGGTCCCATCACTTCATGGCAGATGGATGGGGAAAAAGTGGAAACTGTGGCAGACTTTATTTTTCTGGGCTCCAAAATCACTGCAGATGGTAATTATAATCATGAAATGAAAAGATGCTTACTCCTTAGAAGGAAATTTATGACCAACTTAGATAGTGTATTAAAAAGCAGAGACATTACTTGGCCAACAAAGGTCCATCTAGTCAAGGCTATGGTTTTTCCAGTGGTCATGTATGGATGTGAGAGTTGGACTATAAAGAAAGCTGAGCACTGAAGAATTGATGCTTTTGAACTGTGGTGTTGGAGAAGACTCTTGAGAGTCCCTTGGACTGCAAGGAGATCCAACCGGGCCTTCCCAAAGGAGATCAGTCCTGGGTGTTCATTGGAAGGAATGATGTTGAAGCTGAAACTCCAATACTTTGGCCACCTGATGCAAAGAGGTGACTCATTTGAAAAGACCCTCATGCTGGGAAAGATTGAGGGCAGGAGGAGGAGACGACAGAGGATTAGATGATTGGATGGCATCACTGACTCTATGGACATGGGTTGAGTGGACTCCAGGAATTCGTGATGGACAGGGATACCTGGCTTGTTGCAGTTCATGGGGTCGCAGAGTCGGACACAACTGAGCGATTGAACTGAACTGAACAAACCTTTGAAGCACAGGGAATAAATTCCCATGTGATGCTGATGAAGCTTCTTCCCAGAGAGGTTAATTTATCTATACTGGCACCATGCAGATGGTTAATGACAAAGTTGAGAATGGAACCTAGTACTAGTTACCATACTCCACTCTGCTCTCAACCCCAAGCTACTATAAGCCCTGACCATGGACTCTTGCTATGTGTGATATTCAGATTCTTAAAGGTGAGAGCACATTTGAATATAACAGTATTGAACTAGCTGTTTTTTTCTTTCAAAAAAATTTATTTTTTATTGAAGGATAATTGCTTTACATAATTTTGTTGTTCTCTGTCAAACCTCAACATGAAACAGCCATAGGTATACATAAATCTCCTCCCTTTTGAACTGCCCTCCCCATCCCGCCCCTCTAGGTTAATACAGAACCCCTGTTTGAGTTTCCTGAGCCATACAGCAAATTCCCGTTGAATATGAGTCTGAGTAAACTCCAGAAGTTGGTGATGGACAGGGAGGCCTGTTGTGCTGCAATTCATGGGGTCTCAGAGTTGGACACAACTGAGCGACTGAACTGAACTGAACTGATCTATTTTACATATGGTAATGTAAGTTTAAGCCTCTTGATAAAAGTGAAAGAGGAGAGTGAAAAAGTTGGCTTAAAGCTCAACATTCAGAAAACGAAGATCATGGCATCTGGTCCCATCACTTCATGGGAAATAGATGGGGAAACAGTAGAAACAGTGTTAGACTTTATTTTGGGGGGCTCCAAGGTCACTGCAGATGGTGACTGCAGCCATGAAATTAAAAGATGCTTACTCCTTGGAAAGAAAGTTATGACCAACCTAGATAGTATATTCAAAAGCAGAGACATTACTTTGCCGACTAAGGTCCGTCTAGTCAAGGCTATGGTTTTTCCTATGGTCATGTATGGATGTGAGAGTTGGACTGTGAAGAAGGCTGAGCACAATGAAATTAAAAGATGCTTACTCCTTGGAAAGAAAGTTATGACCAACCTAGATAGTATATTCAAAAGCAGAGACATTACTTTGCCGACTAAGGTCCGTCTAGTCAAGGCTATGGTTTTTCCTATGGTCATGTATGGATGTGAAAGTTGGACTGTGAAGAAGGCTGAGCACCAAAGAATTGATGCTTTTGAACTGTGGTGTTGGAGAAGACTCTTGAGAGTCCCTTAGACTGCAAGGAGATCCAACCAGTCCATTCTGAAGGAGATCAACCCAGGGATTTCTTTGGAAGGGATGATGCTAAAGCTGAAGCTCCAGTACTTTGGCCACCTCATGCAAAGAGTTGACTCATTGGAAAAGACCCTGATGCTGGAGGGATTGGGGGCAGGAGGAAAAGGGGACGACCGAGGATGAGATGGCTGGATGGCATCACGGACTCAATGGACGTGAGTCTGAGTGAACTCGGGGAGTGGTGATGGACAGGGAGGCCTGGCATGTTGCGATTCATGGGGTTGCAAAGAGTTGGACATGACTGAGCGCCTGAACTGAATGTAAGTTTCCATGTTACTCTTTCCATACATCTCACCCTCTCCTTCCCTCCTCCCATGTCCATACGTCTATTCTCTATGTCTGTTTTTCCACTGTTGCCCTGTAAATAAATTCTTTAGTACAATTTTTCTAGATTCTGTATATATGCATTAGAATGCGATATTTGTCTTTCTCTTTGTGACTTACTTTCACACTGTATAACAGGTTCTAGGTTCGTCCACCTCATTAGAACTGACTCGAATGTGTTCCTTTTTATGGCTGAGTAATATTCCATTGTGTATATGTACCACACTTCTTTATCCATTCATCTGTCGATGGACATCTAGGTTGCCTCCATGTTCTAGCTAATGTAAATAGTGCTGCAGTGAACAATGGGATACATGTGTCTTTTTCAATTTCAGTTTCCTCAGGGTATATGCCTAGGAGTGGGATTGCTGGGTCATGTGGTGGTTTTATTTATATTTTTAAGGAATCATCATACTGTCTTCCATAGTGGCTGTATCAATTTACATTCCCACACTCTCCACACCCTCTCCAGCATTTTTTGTTTGTAGACTTTTATGATGACTATTCTGACCTGTGTGAGGTGATATCTCATTGTAGTTTTGATTTGCATTTCTCTAATAATGAACTATGTTGACCATCTTTTCATGTGTTTGTTACCCATCTGTATGTCTTCTTTGGAGAAATGTCTGTTTAGGTCTTTTCTCCACTTTTTGAGTGGATTGTTTATTTTTCTGGTATTAAGTTGTATGAGTTGCTTGTATCTTTTAGAAATTTAATCCTTTGTCAGTTGCTTTATTTGCTAATATTTTCTCCCATTCTGAGGGTTGTCTTTTCATCTTACTTATAGTTTCCTTTGCTATGCAAAACCTTTTAAGTTTAATCAGGTCCCACTTGTTTACTTTTGTTTTTATTTCCATTCTTCTAGGAGATGGGTCATAAGGATCTTGCTTTGATTTATGTCATTGAGTGTTCTGCCTATGTTTTCCTCTAAGAGTTTTATAGTTTCTGGTCTTACATTTAGGTCTTTAATCCATTTTGAGTTTATCTTTGTGTATGGTAGTAGGAAGTGTTGTAACTTCATTCTTTTACATGTAGCTGTCCAGTTTTCCCAGCACCATTTATTGAAGAGGCTGTCTTTGCCTCATTGTATATTCTTGTCTCGTTTGTCAAAAATAAGGTATCTATAGGTGCATGGATTTATTTCTGGGCTTTCTATCTTGTTCCATTGGTCTATATTTCTATTTTTGTGCCAGTACCATACTGTCTTGATGACTGTAGCTTTGTAGTATAATCTGAAGGCAGGAATGTTGATTCCTCTGGCTCCATTCTTCTTTCTCAAGACTGCTTTGGCCATTTGGGGTCTTTTGTGTTTCCATTTGAATTGTGAAATTTTTGTTCTAGTTCTATGAAAAATACCACTGGTAATTTGATAGGGATTGCACTGAATCTGTAGATTACATTTGGTAGTATAGTCATTTTCACAATATTGATTCTTCCTCCCCAGGAACTTGGAATATCTCTCCATCTGTTTATGTCATCTTTGATTTCTTTCATTTGTGTCTAATAATTTTCTGGGTACAGTTCTTTTGTTTCCTTAGGTAGGTTTATTCCTAGATATTTAATTCTTTTTGTTGCAATGGCAAATGGGATTGATTCCTTAATTCCTCTTTCTGATTTTTCGTTGTTACTATATAGAAATACAAGTGATTTCTGTGTATTGATTTTGTGTCCTGCAACTTTGCAGAATTCACTGATTAGCTCTGGTAATTTTCTGATACTATCTTTAGGGTTTTCTATGTATCGTATCATGTCATCTGCAAACAGTGAGCACTTTACTTCTTTTCTGATCTGGATTCCTTTTATTTCTTTTTCTATCTCTGATTTCTGTAGCTAGGACTTCCAGAACTATGTTGAATAACAGTGGTGAAAGTGGATGCCCTTGTCTTGTTTCTGATCTTAGGGGGATGCTTTCAGTTTTTCACCACTGAGAATAATGTTTGCTGTAGGCTTCTTATATATGACCTTTATTACGTTGAGGTAGGTTCCTTCTATGCCTATTTCTTGACGAATATTAATCATAAATGGGTACTGAATTTTGTCAAAGGCTTTTTCTGCATCTGTTGAGATTATCATGTGGTTTTTATCTTTCAGTTTATTAATATGGTGTATCACATTGATTGATTTGCATATATTGAAGAATCCTTGAATCTCTGGAATAAGCCCAACTTCATCATGGTATATGTGTTTTTTGATGTGTTGCTGAATTCTGTTTGCTAAAATTCTGTTGAGGATTTTTGCATCTATGTTCATCAGTGATATTGTCCTGTAGTTTTCTTTTTTTGTGTCATCTTTGTCTGGTTTTGGTATCGGGGTGCTGGTGGCCTTGTAGAATTAGTTTGGAAGTGTTCCTTCCTTTGCAATTTTTAAAAAGAGTTTTAGAAGGATAGGCCCTTCTTTGCATGAAATGTTCCCTTGGTATCTCTAGTTTTCTTGAAGAGATCTCTAGTCTTCCCCATTCTGTTGTTTTCCTCTATTTGTTTGCATTGATCGCTCAGGAAGGCTTTCTTGTCTCTCCTTGCTATTCTTTGGAACTCTGCATTCAGATGCTTATATCTTACCTTTTCTCCTTTGCTTTTTGTTTCTCTTCTTTTCACAGCTATTTATAAGGCCTCCTCAGACAGCCATTTTGCTTTTTTGCATTTCTATTTCTTGGGGATGGTCTTGATCCCTGTCTCTTGTATAGTGTCATGAACCTCCGTCCACAGTTCATCAGGCACTCTGTCTATCAGATCTAGTCCCTTAAAAACTATTTCTCACTTCCACTGTATAATCATAAGGGAGTTGATTTAGGTCATACCTGAATAGTCTAGTGGTTTTCCCTGCTTTCTTCAATTTAAGTCTCTGTAATAAGGAGCTCATGATCTGAGCCACAGTCAGCTCCTGGTCTTGTTTTTGCTGACTGTATAGAGCTTCTCCATCTTTAGGCACTCTATCTATCAGATCTAGACCTTTAAATCTATTTCTCACTTCCACTGTATAATCATAAGGGATTTGATTTAGGTCATACCTGAATGGTCTAGTGGTGTTGCCCACTTTCTTCAATTTAAGTCTGAATTTGGCAATCAGGAGTTCATGATCTGAGCCACAGTCAGCTCCCGGTCTTGTCTTTGTTGACTGTATAGAGCTTCTCCATCTTTGGCTGCAAAGAATATAATCAATCTGATTTTGGTGTTGACCATCTGGTGATGTCCATGTGTAGAGTCTTCTCTTGTGTTGTTGGAAGAGGGTGTTTGCTATGACCAGTGCGTTTTCTTGGCAAAACTCTATTAGTCTTTGGCCTGCTTCATTCTGCATTCCAAGGCCAAATTTGCCTGTTACTCCAGGTGTTTCTTGACTTCCTACTTTTGCATTCCAGTCCCCTATAATGAAAAGGACATCTTTTTGCTCAGCCGTGTCCAATTCTTTGCGACCCCATGAACTGCAGCAGGCCAGGCTTCCCTGTCCTTCACCATCTCAGAGTTGGCTCAAACTCATGTCCACTGAGGAGCTGATGCCATCCAACCATCTCATCCTCTGTCGGCCCCTTCTCCTGCCTTCAACCTTTCCCAGCATCAGGGTCTTTGTCCAATGAGTCGGCTCTTCCCACCAGGTGGACAAAGTTTTGGAGCATCAGCATCAGTCCTTCCACTGAATATTCAGGGTGATTTCCTTTATAATTGACTGGTTGGATCTCCCTGTGGTCCAAGATTCTTTGTAGAATAGTTTATTAACTGTAAGGCTGTCTCTCTTTTCTTTGTTCTTCCTTTTCAAAAATGTCTGAATGTTTTTGTATCTTCACTTCTTAATATAAATTTAGAAATTGTTACATTTCTCAAACACCTTCGATTTGAATCAAATCATATTTAATTTGTAGATTAACTGCCGCCTTCACCACGTGAAGTCCCCCGTCTACACGCAGGACACAGCTCTCCTTCCATTCACGCCTTTGATCTGGAGACGGCCAAGTTCTGCAACAGGAGCCTGAGCATTTTCTTTAAGGTTAAAACCCAGGCTCTCAGGGCTTCCCTGGTGGTCCAATGGTTAAGAATCCACCTTGCAATGCAAGGAACTCCATTTCGACCCCTGGTCCCGGATGATCCCACAGGCCGCGGAACAGCGAAGTCCGAACACCGCAACTGCGGAGCCTGCGTGCTAGAGTCCAGGAGTCACAACTGCGGAGACAGCGCGCTAGGTCCCGGGAGTCACAACTGCGGAGCCTGCGTGCTGGGGCCCCGGAGTCACAACTGCAGAGCCTGCGCCCTGGGGCCCCTGCTCTGCAACAAGAGAAACCACCGCACTGAGAAGCCCGCCCACCGCAACGGGAGTGGCCCCTGCTCTCTGCAGCTGGAGAAAAGCCTGCCCAGCAACGAAGACCCGCCGCAGCCAATAAACAAATAAGCACGTCTTTAAAAAAAAAAAAAAGGCACTTTATGGTTTTAATGCTATTGTAATGATTTCTTTATGTATTTTCCAACTAGACATTACTGGTTTGGGGGAACCCAAATGATTTTTGGAAGATGACTGTGATAGTTTCACAAATCTGTCCACAGACACTTTGACACACTTCCCTTAAACAGGAGCTTAACTGTCCTTCCTTCCAGTGCAGGCGGTGCTGAGGGATCGCTTGTGCCCAGCGTGTGAGGCAGCGGCAGTGCGGCCTCTGAGAGTGGACTGTGAACGCAGCCACCCCCCACGCCCCACTCTCCCTCTCTGCTCTCTTCCCTGGGGGGAGGCCGGCTGCCTTGGCGATTGGACAGTGAAGTAGCCACGTGGAAGGTCCACGTGGTCAGGAAGTGAAGCCTCCCGTCAATGCCAACAGGAAGCTGAGGTCCTCCTCCAACAGCCGGGGGCCCAGCATCCTGGAGGCGGATGCTCCAGCCCCAGTCGAGCCTTCTGATGATGAGCCCTAGCCGGCGTATAGCCTCCACTTTCGGAGAGATGGAGCCCCAAGCACCCAGCTACACAGCTCCAGACCCTTGACCCGCAAAGCTGGGAGATAATCGGGGTCTGTTGCTTTAAGCTGCTGGTGTTTGTGGAAATTTCTTTCACAGCAGTTGACAACTTACACAATGATCTTGTGTCTGTCAGTTTTGCTAAATTCTCTTATCAATTCTAATGATTTACCCATTGGCTTTGTTAGGTTTTCTATGTAGGTAATCACATCAACTTTATAAAACGAGTTTGTCTCTCTTTCCAATCCAATAACCTCTTATTTACTTTTTATTATCTGATTCCATTCTTCTTGGTCTGAGCAATAGAAATAATATACCCTGGGCTTCCCTGGTGGTTCAGTGGTAAAAGGTCTACCTGCCAATGCAGGGGACAAAGGTTCAATCACTGGTCCAGGAAGACCCCACATGCCAAGGAGCAGCCAAGCCCATGAGCCAGAGATCTGGAGCCCACGAGCCACGCGACCGCTGAGCCCATGGGCCCTGGAGCCTGAGCCCTGCCGCAAGAGAAGCCACCACAGGAAGACCTTGAGCCACAGCTCGAAAGCCGTCCCCACTCTGCACAACTGGAGAAAGTCCAAGCGCAGCAAAGATGCAGCAGAGCAAAACATAAGCAAAAAAATTCAGAAACACAGAGTGAAAAAGAAACGGCATGTCCTTACCATGCGCACGTGTGTAATAAGGGACTTATGGTAGGGAGCTGAGTCATGCAGTTATGGAGGCTGACAAGCCCCAAGACCTGCCGTCCGCAAGCCGGAGACCCACGAGAGACGACGTGTCATCCAGCTCAAGTCTGAAGGCCTGAGAACCAGGAGGGCCAAAGGCGAGACCTCCCATCCAAGAGCTGCCTCAAGAACCAAGATCAGCCAGTTTTCCCGTTTGAATCTGAAAGCAGGAAAGACTGACGTCCCAGCTCAAACCACCAGGCAGGAGGCATTCCCAGCTACTCGCTGTTTCTGTTCTGTTCAGGCCTTGGGTTGATGGGTGAGCCCCACCCACATTGCTTCACTCAGTCCACCGGTTCAGATGCTAATCTCATCCAGAAACACACTCACACACGTCCGGGATCACATCTGACCGAGTGTCTGTGCACCCTATGGCCTACTCAAGTTGTCATAAAATTAACTGTCATAACGGTCACATTCCCTTGGACTCCAAAACCACTGCAGGTGGTGACTGCAGCCATGAAACTAAAACATTCTTGCTCCTTGGAAGAAAAGCTATGGCAGACCTAGATGGCGTGCTAAAAAGCAGAGATGTGGCTTTGCTGACAAAGGCCCGTGCAGTCAAATCCATGGTTTTCCAGCAGTCGTGTACAGCTGTGAGAGCTGGACCGTAAGGAAGGCTGAGGCCAAAGAATTGATGCTTTCAAACTGTGGTGCTGGAGAAGACTCTTGCAAGTTTCTTAGACAGCATGGAGATCCAAGCAGAAATCAACCCTGAATACTCATTGGAAGGACTGATACTGAAGCTGAAGCTCCAATACTTTGGCCACCGTATGCGAAGAGCCGACTCATTGGAAAGTACTCTGACACCACGAAAGATTGAAGGCAGCAGGAGAAGGGAGTGATAGGGGATGAAGTGGTTGGATGGCATCATGGATGCAATGGACATGAGTCTAAGCAAGCTCTGGGAGTTGGTGAAGGACGGGGAGCCTGGCATGCTGCAGTCCATGGGGTTGTGAAGAGTCGGATACGAATTAGCAACTGAACAGTAACAGTGGTGAAACCCTCTTTCGGGCAGGGGGTAGGAGTGGGCGTCTATTCAGATTATGACACGATTCTCCTTCTGTAGTCTGTGCATGACGTCAGTCACACTGAAAGATTTTCTGATGTTGAACGGTCTGCCTTCCTGGAATAAACCCATTAGATAGTTTTCTAAATAAATTCAATGTACACTTAGAGTTGACTATATTTTATTTATGATTTTTCATTGGAAATGCTTTGGAATTTCCCGGTAGTCAAGTGGTTAAGATTTCATGCTTCTCCTGCAGAGGGCATGAGTTCAATCCCTGATCAAGGAACTCAGATCCCACGCACCGCCTGGAGTAGCCAAAGAAGAAAAGCGTATATTCTCCTTTCTGTCCGATTCTGGAATAACAGTGTCACTAACCCATAAAATGAGGCAAGAGGCTTTTTCCTATTTTCTGTCCTCTAGAAGAGTCTTCATAAGAAACAATTTATCTTTCTTGAAAGGTTTTAATGAGGAATTATTTGTTTCCTAATTAATGGATTTTGGTCTATTTAAGTCTATTTAAGTGTCAACTTTGGCTTTTGAGATATTTTTAGATATTTTTAGGATTTTATCTGTTTTATCTGAATGAGTATGTGTGTGTTCAGTTCAGTCGCTCAGTCGTGTCCGACTCCTTGCGACCCCATGAACCGCAGTACGCCAGGCCTCCCTGTCCATCACCAACTCCCGGAGTTCACTCAGACTCACGTCCATCGAGTCAGTGATGCCATCCAGCCATCTCATCCTCTGTGATCCCCTTCCCTTCCTGTCCCCAATCCCTCCCAGCATCACAGTCTTTTCCAATGAGTCAACTCTTCGCATGAGGTGGCCAAAGTACTGGAGGTTCAGCTTCAGCATCAGTCCTTCCAAAGAAATCCCAGGGCCGATCTCCTTCAGAATGGACTGGTTTGATCTCCTTGCAGTCCAAGGGACTCTCAAGAGTCTTCTCCAACACCACAGTTCAAACGCATCAATTCTTCGGCGCTCAGCCTTCTTCACAGTCCAACTCTCACATCCATACATGACCACAGGAAAAACCATAGCCTTGACTAGACAGACCTTAGTCAGCAAAGTCATGTCTCTGCTTTTGAATATACTATCTAGGTTGGTCATAACTTTTCTTCCAAGGAGTAAGCGCCTTTTAATTTCATGGCTGCAGTCACCATCTGGACTAATTTTGGGGCCCAGAAAAATAAAATCTGACACTGTTTCCACTGTTTCCCCACCTATTTCCCATGGAGTGATGGGACCAGATGCCATGATCTTCGTTTTCTGAATGTTGAGCTTTAAGCCAACTTTTTCACTCTCCTCTTTCACTTTCATCAAGAGGCTCTTTAGTTCCTCTTCACTTTCTGCCATAAGGGTGGTGTCATCGCATGTTTGAGGTTATTGATATTTCTCCTGGCAATCCTGATTCCAGCTTGTACTTTTAATTTCATGGCTGCAGTCACCATCTGCAGTGATTTTGGAGCCCAAAAAAATAAAGTCTGACACTGTTTCTACTGTTTCCCCATCTATTTCCCATGAAGTGATGGGGCCAGATGCCATGATCTTCGTTTTCTGAATGTTGAGCTTTAAGCCAACTTTTTCACTCTCCTCTTTCACTTTCATCAAGAGGCTCTTTAGTTCCTCTTCACTTTCTGCCATAAGGGTGGTGTCATCTGCATGTTTGAGGTTATTGATATTTCTCCTGGCAATCCTGATTCCAGCTTGTGTTTCTTCCAGTCCAGCATTTCTCATGATATACTCTGCATAGAAGTTAAATAAGCAGGGTGACAATATACAGCCTTGACATACTCCTTTTCCTATTTGGAACCAGTCTGTTGTTCCATGTCCAGTTCTAACTGTTGCTTCCTGACCTGCATACAGATTTCTCAAGAGGCAGGTTGGGTGGTCTGGTATTCCCATCTCTTTCAGAATTTTCCACAGTTTATTGTGATCCACACAGTCAAAGGCTTTGGCAGAGTCAATAAAGCAGAAATAGATGTTTTTCTGGAACTCGAGTCACTCGTAACCTGCCTGAATTATTTTTTCAGTTATTTTCCATGTTTTATCCTGTGTTCATCTGCTTCTCAGTCTGGCCAGAAGTCTGTTTGTTATGTTGATAAAGACTGAACCAGTTTCAGCTTTGTAAATCTTTTTTAGCCTTTTAATGTTAAAAATGTTCTCTACTTCATTGATTTCTCCTCTTATCTTTATTTCCATCTTCTTTTTAGATCTTCTTCAGCTTTTTATAGCCAACTGGATACTTAGCTCACTTATTTTCATTCTTTCTTTTCTGATAAACGTATTTAAAACCATAACCTTTTTATTTTGTTGTTGCTTCAGGAACATACCACAAGTCTTAACTTGCAGTACTTTAAGAATTTTCCAGTTATCATGTGCTTTTCTCTTAACCCAAGGCACGTGGAGCCTTTGATTGCGGCATGCTGTGAAGGGAGCAAGGAGTCTCAGCCCTGGACCACAGGGGAGCGCCTCACACTTCTTTTGCTGTCTCTTCTCTGCATCACTGTCAGAGAATGGAGTCGGTGCTGCGTCGGTGTTTCGGCGTTTGTCTCCGGGTGTCCGCCTCCAGTGTTTGATGTCTGGCTGCTGGCGGTGTCTAAGCCTCGCTCCTCACTCCTCTCGTTGGGTCTCAGAGCTGCACAGAATGATAGGAGGGCCTGGCTCGCTCCCCCTCATGCTGGTAGAGATGAAGGTGACCCAGGCCCACAAACGGGAGCTTTCACCCCTGCCCCAGCCCCAAACCACAGTAAAAAAAAACCCTCAAGTCATTCCTGACTTGCTAACGAGGCCTGGTCTTCCCAGGCGGCGCTAGTGGTAAAGAACCCGCCTGCCAGTACAGGAGACGTACAGAGACACAGGTTCAATCCCGGGGTCGGGAAGATCCCTTGGAGGAGGGCACGGCAACCCACTCCAGTTTCTTGTCTGGAGAATCCCACAGAGAGAGGATCCTGGCGGGCTGCAGTCCATGGGGTCGCAGAGAGGCGGACACGACTGCAGAGACAGCACAGGCACCCTTGGGAGGCTGGTGCTGCTCTCAGAAACTTTGATCAGGCAGGTAGTCCAGACTTTTTCACACCCCTTTGGAGGGTGTGTGTGTGTGTTTCTTCCTCTGTCTCATTATTTGAACCAAATGTGCAGTGAGGTCTGACTCCCTCTGAAGGTAACATAACAGTGGCCTAGAATGTAGCCTATTCTTGTGAATAATAAATTATGCACAAAAGAGCCCATATTCTCCATGGGATATGTAAGCTGATAGGGAAATACCAGACGCAACACAGAGATTCACCATTCAGATTTTAAAACCTGTACTGAGTTTTTTAATATATTTAATCTATTATTTTATAAGAAGAGTTTGTTAAACGTTCCTACTACCATAGCTTAGTCATATATTTCTCCTGGTAACTTTCTCACTTGTAGTTTCATATTTATTTTAAGATCATATTGTTTGATGGTGGTTCACTCCTGCCATCTCTGGTTTGACCACTTCCAATTAACGTTGACTCACACTCTTGCCGGAAAATCCCATGGAAAGAGGAACATAGTACGCTATAGTCCATGGGGTCACAAAGAGTCAGAACACGACTGAGTGACTTCACTTCACTTCACTTCACTTCATGGACCTAACATTCCAGGTCCCGATGCAATATTACTCTTTACAGCATCGGACTTAACTTTCACCACCATACATATCCATAGCTGAGCGTCGTATCTGCTTCGGCCAAGAGCCTTCCCTTCTCTCTGGGGCGCTCTCTGCTCTTCCCCAGTAGTATATTGGACGCCTACTGACCTGGGTGGATCGTCTTCGCTGTTACCCGCTTGCCGTCTACGGCGTTCTCAAGGCAAGAACACCGGAGTGGTTTGCCAACCCCTTCTCCAGTGGACCACGCGTGTCAGAGCTCTCCACCGCAGCCCGTCCGTCTAGGGTGGCCCCACACAGCGTGGCTCATAGCTTCACTGAGTTACACGAGGCTGTGGGCCATGGGATCATTTTGGTGAGATTTCTGTGGCTGTGGTTTTCGTTCTGGAGGCTGTGGGATTGCAGTTCTTGCTTCTTCTGTCTGCCCTCTGATGGATGAGGACATGGAGCTTGTCATGATTCCTGATGGGAGGGACTGGCTGTGGGGAAAACTGGGTCTTGCTCTGCTGGACGGGGCACGCTCGTAAATCTTTAATCCAATTTTCTCCTGATGGCTGGGGCTGTGCTCCCTTCCTGTCAGTTATTTGGCCTGAGACAGCTCATCCCCGGAGTCTACGGGAGGTCTAAAGTCAACCTCCAAGAGGACTTGGGCCAACAGGTGCCTCCCAGGACTGCTGCTGCCTGTGTCCCTGTCCCCACGGCGGGCCGCTGCTGGCCCACGCCTCTGCAGGAGACCTCAGACCCATGCAGGCAGGCCTGGCCCAGGCTCTCGTCACGTGGGGGGCGAGGGGGGGCTCTTGCTATTTTTGTGCTCGTTCCTTCCTTGGACTTTCAACTTTTCTGCCTCCACATTTAAAACTTTCCTTCCCTAACAGCCTACTGCAGCGTCTTGTTTCTCACCAACCTGGGAGTCTCTGCTTTCAGATCGTCGAGTCTACTCGTTTATATTTATTGTTTTCTTCACTAAGTTGTGCCAAGTCTTTTGTGACCCCCATGGACTGTAGCCTGCCAGGTTCCCCTGTCCATAGGATTTTCCGGGCAAGAACACTGGAGCGGGGTGCCATTTCCTTCTCCAGGGGACCTTCCCACCCAGGGACTGAACCCGTGTCTCTTGCATCTCCTGCATTGGCAGGTGGATTCTTTACTCCTGAGCCCCCTGGGAAGCCTTGATTTTATATTAGAGTTGGCTAATGCCATCTTGTGTGTTTTCTAATTTCTGTGCTTGCTTTAATTTTTTCTTTTCTCCTTTCCCAGGCTTGCAAAGACCCTGCCTCTCCCCCACCTCCATGGAGGCGTGTCCCTCTCTGAACACACGGCAGCCTCTGCCCTCCAGGATCTTTGATCCACCTTGAAAAGCCAGTTATCCTTGCATTTGCCAAGAATGGAGTTGAGAGGGAAAACAGGCCCCAGGACGGCCTTCCTGAACAGGTGCGAGCCAGCACACAGGGACTTATTGAGGACAGGGTGGTGGTCAGCCTTGCTTCCCACACCCGCCTGCACTCCGAAGGCATATATTACAGTGAGTGAACACACCAGAAAGTCCTTGTGGCCAGCTCTGTCCACCTGCCCGTGGCTCCTTCCAGGTGTGGGTTCAGGGGCCTGGGAATCCCTGGAGGGGAGGATGTGAGCCCTCCAGAGGAGTCTCAGCATAGAGAGGAACCAGAATCCCCAGATGAGAGCCTCAGCGGGGGGCACCCTGGTGCTGCGCTGGGGCTCTCCCTACTCACATCAGGGGGTGCTCGGCCGGCAGCCCCTAGCCCCAGGACCGTCCTGCCTGGCAGCCGGTGCCAGAGTCCCGAGCCTCCTTCTGCAGCTCGCTGCAGGACAGGAAGCCTGGCTAGAAGGAGAGCTAAGTGGGAGAGCAGACACTTAAGCCCAGGGCCGTCAGTCGTCCCGGCCACGGGTGTGAGCCTGGCACCCGAGCTGCTTGATAAATGGGTGCTATTTTTAAAGAGAGATGCAGCAGAGCTCATTTCTATTTGTTTCTGGGGGTTTCGTCTGGGCCGCTCTCTGAGGAAGATAAACGGGAAAGCTGAGCCCTGAACCCACCCGATAGCATCGAGCACCGCAGGGGAAAAAACGCCACGTAATAATCTCGTGAAGCTTTTCTAAATTAAGACCAGACAGATGACCCCTGGTGTATCGCCCCCATCAGCCACGTCCAACACCGCGCTCCCATCCGTCTCTGCGGACAGTGA
>SJXQ01001525.1:71138-255412 GCA_006408695.1 Aepyceros melampus | reverse complement strand
CCAGGACCAGCAGAGGGCCAGCTTCCTGAAGTGCCCTGGGGGCGGGGGCATTCGCTGGGACGGTGGGGGGCGGCGTTGGCTGAGGCCCCGGGCTGGTGCCTCGGGGGTCCCGGCACCCGCCACGCTCACGGAGGCTCCCCGTCTCCGTCCTCGGCCACAGCGGAGCCTGGTGACGGCTCGTGCGCGCGTGGCCAGGAGCACAGCCGGGCCTTGAGTCCAGCTCCCCCAGCCTGTCCCCAGGGAGGCCGGCTCCTCTCTGCAGGCCTCGTCTCCCGCCCAGGACAGAAGTGACCGTGAGACACACAGAACAGGGCTGCCACTGGGGTCCCACGGGAACCCCACGAGACCACTGACGGGGCGGGGTGGTGGTTTTGAGTAGCAGTGCCAGCCGGCCGCGGCCCCAAACACCTGCCTTGCCTCACACGGCACAGCTCAGACGGCACAGGCTTCAGGCTGCAGTAAGGGAGCAGAGAGTGTCTCCCGGACTCAGACTAGCAAAGACTTCTTAAACAGGATTAAAAAAAAGAAAACTGATTTTCACTGATACATTTGTCTGCGTTGAAATTTGGAATTTCTCTTCATCGAAAGACACCATTGAGAAAGTGACAAGGTGGGGACTCCCTGGTGCAGTGGTTAAGAATCTGCCTTCCAAAGCAGGGGAGAGTGCGTGCGTGCTAAGTCACATCTGACTCTGTGAGTCCGTTAAAATCACTGCAGCCCACCAGGCTCCTCTTCCATGGGACTCTCCAGGCAAGAGTGCTGGAGTGGGTTGCCATGCCCTCCTCCAGGGGATCTTCCCCACCCAGGGATCGAACCCCCGTCTCCTGAGGCTCCTGACTTGTAGGAGGATTCTCCACCACTGAGCCACTGGGGAAGCCCGCAGTGCAGGACCTGGGTTCAGTCCCTGGTTGGGAGCTAAATCCCCCCAGGCTATGAGGAGCTGACCCCAAGTAAGACCCGGCACTTCCGGGAACAACTAGTTAATTAAATGTTTTATGAACTAGAGTGACAAGGCAAGCCCAACCAGATAGGAGAAAATATTTGCATAATACACAGGCGAGAAAAGACCTGTAGCCAGAATATACAAACCAATAAGAAAAATACACACAACTCCTCCCCCTCAAAAAAAATGAGCACAAAACACCAAAAAGCACATAAAAAACTCTGATGAGTACAGGATTGAGGGCAGGGAGAGAAGGGAAAGAGAGAATGAGATGGTCGGATGGCATCATCGACAGTGGACCTGAGTTTGAGCAAGCCCCAAGAGAATGGTGAAGGACAGAAGCCTGGCAGGCCGCAGTCCATGGGGTCGCAGAGTGGGACACAACTGAGCAACTGAACACCAAGGGTACAGGAAGTGGCCGTGACCTCAGTGGCCATCAGAGACATGAGCTCAGTGCCATGGCACCACCACAGCCGGCCGGAGAGAAGGCACAGCGGGGCCAGTGCCCACAGATGGCGGGGCAGGCCACCCGCTCAGCACACAAAGGCCGCAGCACATGCGGACGACGGCATCGCGGTGATGCTCGGCTGTGGACACAGCCCGAGGGCTGGGCTGGGCTTCAGGGAGGTGAGGGCCGCCCAGCAGGCCACAGGGATGCCCGCCAATGCTCCGTCCACACAGAGTCCCAGGACACCGGCACCGAGCGCACCCCAGACTCCAGGGCACCCGCACCCTGAGAGTCAGCACACTGCTGCCTTCCAGGACCGGAAAACCACAGGGGGGCCTCTGCGGGCAACAGAGATGTTGGAGTGTGGGGACAAAGTCACTGGGAGCATGACTGGGAAACTCACCTGCTCAACAACAAACCTCATCTGTAGACTTCACTGCCTACAACTTGAAAAATTAAAGCATTAGTCACTCAGTCGTGTCCAACTCTTTGCAACCCCATGGACTGTAGCCCACCAGGCTCCTCTGTCCATAGAAATCTCCAGACAAGAACACTGGAGTGGAGAGCTATGCCCTTCACCAGGGGGTCTTCCCTGAATCAGGGATCAAAGCTGGCTCTGCCTGCATAGCAGACTCTTCCATCTGGGCCACCAGGACAGCCCATGCAGCTGACTCCTCAACAAAAAAGTATTTTTTAACTTAAAACTTAAATGCTGAGCTCTCTACCCCCCTAAGTCTGTACCTGCAGAGCTGGACACGCCAGGGGACACGGCACACTGAGGCCACACCCACGCAGGCTAGCACATGCTGACCCTCCCTGACCACGCACCCCTTGCCCCTCACGGGCTCCTTGCCCAGGCCCCACCAAAGCCTGTAAACAGGGGGCCCGCTCCCGAGATGGGCTGCAGCTTCTGCTCCAGCGCCGGTCCTCACTGAGAAGGGACGACAAGCAACTGTCCCCATGGGCTCCTGTCCCCTCACCGGGCTCCTGGCCCCTCTCTGGGCTCCTGTCCCCTCACTGGGCTCCTGGCCCCTCACCGGGCTCCTGGGCCCTCTCTGGGCTCCTCTCCCCTCACTGAGCTCCTCTCCCCTGCAGGCTCGGACCCCAGCACCGGGCAGTGCCCACGCTCTGTCAGCTCCCTCTGGACCTGCAGCCTGAGCAGGCGGGTGTGACCTGCCAGTTATGGGAACTCGACCTAGAACACGGCTCTGCCCCGGCAAAGCCAGCACAGGGAGGCAGAAGGTACAACGGGCTCTTGGGAGGGGCCGCGCCCAGAGGCCAGGGTGGCGTTGCTGGGCGGACATCCAGGCTGGGCACCGAGGGCCGCACGTGGCCTCGGGGAGCTGGGCTCTTGCTCACAGTGGTTCAGTGATGCCAGAACCCCATACCACCTTGGAGGCCTCTTTGAGCTCTGAGGACGCCAGGGCCTCCCTGGGGAGCTGTCCACCCACCCCCGTCCCCTCCTGCAGCTGAGATCCAGCCCGCGCAGCGTCCCCTGACCCGGGCGGCCAGCTCACCGGGCCGGTATCATAGCTCTTGGGGACCAGGTCGTCCAGGCGCTGGCTCTGCGGCTTCTTGATGCTGAGGTGACTGTCGTCCGGGGCCCGGGCCCTCTGTCGGTGCCAACAGGCTCCGGGCTTCCAGAACACCAGGTTTCAGGAGGCCCAGGCCGCTGTGGGCGCTGAGCTAACCCGCACGTGTGTGTTTTGGTTTTAAAGACAAGCGATCCGTTTCCAAGGATTCTCTGGACTCTGTGCCTGTTGTCAGCCAAGAGAAACCGTCACACACGCGGGACCACGAGCATCCCACCAGCTCCGCGCGGTGAATGGAACTCGCCCCCTAAGACCCTCCCACATGTAAACGACCGCACGAGGTTTCTCCTGGGAAACCTAATAAAAGCTGCGGTCTGATCGCAGGACGGCAGGTGGACAGGGTGGGAACCAGCGAGGGCAGCCCCTGCCCCAAACAGGCACCACACAGAGGGGCACAGTCAGCCACACTCTGGATGGGAGGAGCCGCTGGGAAACCGAGGCCTCGGCCAGCGGCGGGGAGACCCCGAGGACGACTCGGCCGCTGAGCGTCGACCACGTCGACCATGGCAGTTGAACACCCCTCCCCCACCGCACCCAGCCAGCCAGAGCCCTGCCCCCAGCTGAAGCTGGGGCTCTCTCCCGGGCGGAGTGAGGAGCTGCAGCTCGGGGGTCGCAGAAACAAGGAGCTGGCTGCGGGGACCAGACGAGAAGGGCCCTGAGCCACGCGGCCGGTAACCCTGCCTGCCACCCACCTTGGCCCTCTCCCGTGGCCACTGCTCCTGTGGGCACTGCCAGGGCCACCAGCCTGGGAAGCCACAGACAGAGGCGGAGAGACGGGAAAACTCCAGCGACAGGAGGAAACAGGATGCCAGAGGAGAAGGCACCACCACTACAGAGCGCAACCAGGAAACGCTGATGGAAGTTAAGAGCTCAGAGATGGAGGCTGCAAGCAGGGACGAGGCTCGGGAGTCTGCAGAGTCCAGTTCCCACTCGCCACCAGGCCTGGGGACCCTCTTCCCCGTGGCCGCCTGGAGCTCAGCAGGCGCCCAGGACCCGCCTCCAACCGCCCGGTCACCATCTGGGCAGCTTCACTTTCCCAAAGCCTGGTACACAGCCCCCTCGCCATGGGAAGCACCCCAGGGGCCTCGCGCGGATCGCGAGGGGCACTCACCATCATAAAATCCGTGGTCAGATCCAGGGAGAAGCTGCGTGAAGTCTTCCACAGATACCGGGACTCCCTCTGATCCTAAAACACACGTGAGCACACTCTCAGCGGGTCTCAACAGGCCTGCCAAAGGGCTCAGAAACAGCGCCCCGAGGCCAGCGTCGCCGCGGGCGGCAAGAGGGAGGCGTCCCGGCACAAACAGGGCACACCCTCTGGTAGAGAAGGGACAGGAGTCTCCAGGGTGCAGGGCTCTCTCACCAGCAGGAGCGTGTGTGACGTGAGCTCGCCCACCACGGGCACCAACCACCCCCAGGGCTGGTTCCAGTCCAGGAGAGGCGCTTGCTGTCCACAGCGTCTGCGTCAGCGCACTTCAGATCTGAAGCCCGTCTGCGGAGTCCTTAGCCCCTGGCACGCTCGGCCCTGATGGCACCCCGGGACCCCCCATGGGTGACCACCTCTTGCAACACAGTCAGGGCCCTTGAGGCTCCGACAGGGTCAGCGGGTTCCCCGGGAGCGGCTCTGCAGCAGGAGTGACCTCACTTCAGTGCGTTTCAGACCCAAGAGCCGGACCAGAGCCGGCCACACTGCACCCGCAGCCCAGCCCCCGGCCCCCAGGCAGGAGCAGCCACAGAACACTCGCCCTGCTGGGCCCCACCCAGAGCCCCTCGAGGGAGAGGGGCTTCACCAGGGCCCGACATGGGGCAGGCCAGCCCTGCTGCAACCTCACCAGCCCTGATGGCTGCGATACCACCCCTGCCCACCAAGCTGGTCGCCCCAGGCTCTTTCAGAGCCTCCTATCAAACACTTCCGGTAGCTCACAGCACGCACAGCCCTAGAAAGGGAACAGCAGCAAGGACAAGATATGAAACAAATAGCAAAACTGCTAGTATTTGAAAAACGGGCCCACAGTCCTTGGAGAGATGCTGGGTGCCCAGGGCTGGGCGGGGCTTCTCCAGAGGCCCATCTGTCAGGTCAGCTGAGAGGGTGGAACAGGGCCCCAGGCAGGCGCCAAGAGAACGAGGCAAGCGGAGCACATGCCACAGAGGAAATACGGTCCATGAACCCAGACTGAGAGGAAACTGAGAAGAGAAGGAAATGGGGGGAGGAGAAAGATGGGGTTCTTCCTTTCGGGAAAATGCCAACCAAGAAGCACAGACGGAAGGACGGAATGTTTTAAGTCATCGCCTGACAGACGTCCCGTAAAGCTTCAGGCGAGAACAAGCTCAGCTTAGAAGAGGCAGAGGCACCAGAGACCACAGTGCCAGCACCCACTGGGCCAGAAAAAAGCAAGGCAGCTCCAGAGAAACCTCTGCTTCTACTTCATTGACTACGCTAAAGCCTCTGACTGTGTGGATCACAACGAACAATAGAAAATTATTCAAGAGATGGGAACACCAGACCACCTGACCTGCCTCCAGAGAAACCTGAATGCAGGTCAGGAAGTAACAGAACCGGACATGGAACAACAGACTGGTTCCAAATCGGGAAAGGAGTACGTCAAGGCTGTATATTGTCACCCTGCTTATTTAACTTATATGCAGAGTACATCATGCGAAATGCCGACCTGGATGAAGCACAAGCTGGAATCAAGACTGTTGGGAGAATTGTCAATAACCTCAGATTTGCAGATGACACCACCTTTATGGCAGAAAGCAAAGAGGAACTAAAGAGCCTTTCGATGAAACTGAAAGACGAGAGTGAAAAAGTTGGCTTAAAACTCAACAGTCCCATCACTTCATGGCAAATAGATGGGGAACAGTGGAAACAGTGACTTTATTTTCTTGGGCTTCAAAATCACTGCAGATGGTGACTATAGCCATGAAATTAAAAGACGCTTACTCCTTGGAAGGAAAACTATGACCAACCTAGACAGCATATTAAAAAGCAGAGACATTACTTTGCTGACAAAGGTCCGTCTAGTCAAAGCTATGGTTTTTCCAGTAGTCATGTATGGATGTGAGAGCTGAACCATAAAGAAGGCTGAGCGCCGAAGAACTGATGCTTTAAAACTGTGGTGTTGGAGAAGGCTCTTGAGAGTCCCTTGGATATGGCGGTTTAATTGCTAAGTCGTGTCCGACTCTTCCGACCCCATGGATGATACCCTGACAGGCTCCTCTGTCCATGGGATTCTCCAGGCAAGGATACTGGAGTGGGTTGTCATTTTCTTCTCTAGAGGATCTTCTCAACCCAGGGATCGAACCCAGGTCTCCTGCATTGCAGGCAGAATTTTTACCAACTGAGTTATGAAGGAAGCTGGAGAAGACTCTTGAGAGTCCCTTGGACTGCAAGGAGATCAAACCAGTCCATCCTAAAGGAAATCAGTCCTGAATATTCATTGGAAGGACTGATGTTGAAGTTGAAGCTCCAATACTTTGGCCACCTCATGTGAAGAGCTGGCTCACTGGAAAAGACCCTGATGCTGGGAAAGATTGAAGGTGGGAAACAGGGACGACAGAAGGATGAGATGGTTGGATGGCATCACTGACTCCGTGGACATGAGTGTGAGCAAGCTCCGGGAGTTGGTGATGGACAGGGAGGCCTGGCATAGTGCAGTCTATGAGGTCGCAAAGAGTCGGCTGCAACTGAGCGACTGAACAACAAAAAGCGGTCAGTGGGAGCATGAGAAGAACAGGGTGTCACACGGCCCCAGAGGCTCCCCTGCGAGGCACTTCCACAGCAGGAAGCACAGAGCAGAGAAGCCTGGACACCACCACGGAAGCCAGCCACAAGGCACGCGTGGCTGGTCACAGGACAAATGACAGCGTGGGACACAGGGTCCTGCCAGAACGTAGCACCTGGATTTACTTGTGAGAAAAATCAGACAAACCTGCTGAGGTGAGCTGCACAAAGGGACAGGCAGTGACCAGCAGCATCGGAGCCAGGAAAGACGGATGCGAGGGGCCCGCCTCGCCAGCCACCCTGCGGGGTGCCGGTCCCGGGCCAGAAAGAGGCTCCGGGGACAACGTCCGACTCGTGTGTCAGACGGCTGTCAGAGCCCGCACCTAGGGTCCCGATCCGACCTTGTGCTGTACTGGACGTGGACACGGGAGCCACACGGGACGTGGACACCGAGAGACAAGCGGGACGTGGAAACTGGGAGCCACACAGCCCAAAGGGGGCACACGTGGAGGGGTCCTCTGCCACCACAGACAGGCAAGGAAAGGCAGCCACTCGGCGTGTCCAGGCAAACATGTCTCCTGGGGTGGGCAGGCATCACCCAGGGTGCAGCAGCCACAGGCAAATCCAGGGATGCCTGGTGGGGACGCCCAGCGGCATGCCGGGCATCGGGGTACAGCTCAGCACTGGGTGAAGAGCACGCCGTCCTGACGACGCTCTCACTGTCCTGTTGGGAAGGAACGTGTGCCACCCGGAGTTACCAACACAAGGACTCAAATCCCGCTCCTGGGGCCACCCACAAAGCGCCACGACAAGATGGGGTCAGGACGGTTCTGAGGCGCAGAGCCGGAGGCCCAGCCGTTGGCAGGCCTGGCCCCCGCTGGGGGAGGCCGGTGGTCCGTGCAGCCCCGGCTGGGCCGGCATCACGCCAGCTCCACCTGCTCCTCCCACGGCCTCCCCTGGTCCTGCACCTCAGCATCTCTCCACCCCAGGGGCCGGGCTGGGGTCCACCCTGATCCAGCGTGACCGCCTCAGTCCCCATCTCACTTACACCTGAAAGGACCCCATCTTCAAATGAGGTGCGTGCACAGTGCTGGGGGGCGGGGCCTCAGGGGTCAGAGGTCAGGGCTTACCCGAGTAACTTTCTGTGGGGACACAGTTTGGCCCATGAGGCCGAGCCAGTCCCCTCACAAGAAACCCAGCAAGCGGGATGAAACGTCACCGTCACAGTGCGTGATGCCCTACTCACCCCTGCCCGTGGTCAGCGTGCCGAGCGGGGCTGCAGCAGCTCAGAGCCCTGGCCCTGGGGGACTCGTGCTCTCGTTGGGGACAGGCCAGCTGATGGCAGACACGGAGACAGGAGGGTCAGGAAGCCCAGAGACCCCAGAGCGCCCCCTTGACCAGGGCACCCTTCCCCCGTGCCAGGCACAGCCACGGCAGAGGACGCACCCTCAAGGACAGTCTCCACTTCTACAGTGAGAAACCCAAGCTCACGTTCCCACCTCCAAAGGCCCTAGTCCGTCCTTGCAACCAAACCAGGGACTCAGCGGCCCACCTCCTGATTCCTTTCACCCCACCCGCCACCCCAGTGAGCCTGGGCAGCTGCAGCCCCTAAGCTGACCCTTCCTGTCCATCAGCTGCCCCCAGCTGGCCTCAACTGGAAACAGCCACAAGGCTCCAACCCCAGAGCACCCCATGTGGCCGCAGGACACAGGCCAAAACCCTCAGGTTGCCCTCCTTGCCCACCCTGTCCCCACTCAAATCCTGGTGATGCTGGCATGTTCCAGGACCAGGGGTGGCACGCACACAGGTGCTGGGGGGCTCCACAGACCGCTCCGCGCACGGGCCCGGCTGGCCGGGGGGCCAGGCCCAGGGGTGGCAAGCACACAGCAGGGGCTCTGCAGACTGCCCCGCGCACAGGCCCGGCTGGCCGGGGAGCTCTCTCGCGGCCACTCTGGCCCCTCAGCCTCGGGACCCCACCCCACAGGGGCCAGAGTGGGCTCTGGTCTGTTTCCATCTCAGCTGATGCATGGAGTCAGACAGGATTTGCAGAGTGCCATGGGAGTGTCTTTGAGGAGGGCGTGGCACCCCACTCCAGCACTCCTGCCTGGAGAACTCCATGGACAGAGGAGCCTGGCGGGCTACGGTCCACGGGGTCACAAAGAGTCGGACACGACTGACTGGCACACACGGGAGTGTCTAGACGCATCACTGATGGGATGAACATGGACTGGGGCAGATTCCAGGAGCCAGTGAGGGACAGGGAGGCCTGGCCTGCTGCAGTCCACGGGGTCGCAAGGAGCCGGACACGACTGGGTGACTGAACAGCGTCTGAGTGTCTGGGTCGGCCATGACAAGGCGCCACATGCTGGGGCTTAAATGACAGACGCTTACTGTCTCCCGCTCCGGAGGCCAGCCCTCCCAAAGGCGCCGAGGAGAGCCTGCTCCGGGCTGCGCAGCTCCTGGCAGCTCCTTGGCTCGTGTGTGTCCAACCCCCCCCATCATAAGGGCACCGGGCACCCTGGATTAGGGGCCACCCTCCTCCAGTGTGAAGGCACCCTAATGCATGCAGCACTCAAGCCTGTTCCTAAGGCACTGGGTTTAGGGTTTCGACGACAAGCGAAGCCCGGCGTGTCACCCCACGGGTCGTTTCAAAGACCAGCACTGCCGCGTTCCTGTGACGCGGGGCTGGGCACCCGGCCTCTGCTGTGTTCACAGCAGACGGCCCCACGCAGGCTCTTCCTGGCTGTTTCTGACTTGGGGAGCATCAGGGCTGAGGTCTTGCCACCATGGCCTCCCACCCCGCCTCCCCGCCCCCAACCTCTACCAAATCCTCGTTAAATCATCACATCGTTCTGTCACTATAAATCATGTCCCCAGCGGAGCCACACGGGGAGTCTGTTTCCCAGAGTTTATAACTCCCTCCTTTTCCTCCTATGCAAACTCTCTGCACAAGGCAAACTCTCCCCCAAACTCCCCCAAAGAATCACAAACTCGACAGGTAAGCCTGGGGCTTCCCTGGTGGCACTGTGGTTAAGACCCTATGCTCCCGACATAAGGTTCAAGCCACAGTCAGGCACTAAGATTCCACGTGCCACAGGGCGGCGTCAAAAAGTGGGCTTTAAAAAAAAAAAAAAGGCATCATTTTGTCAGACGCCAGGATGGCCGTTAGCCCTCACACTCCCTGACCCGTGGCCTCAGCTCAGGTCCCAGGGGGGCTGCCCAGCGGGCCCTGGGCCTCCCATGCCTCAGTGCTTCCCGGGCAGGGTGCCCAGCGCCCTTCTCTTCCCTGGATGCCCGCCAGCTTTCCACATCTCCCAGGGTCAGGAGATATGCACAGGCCTTGAGCAGGGTCTTCTCAACCAGGAACCCGAGCTGTCAGGGCCTCTGAGGTTTGCCCGGGGTCACTGCTGAGCCCTTCCTGCACCCCTTACCCCCGTTCCTGGATCAGCCAGTACCCAGGGTTGGGGGCCTGGCCCGGCCTGGCCTGGGCCTCCCTGCCTGTCCGTCTCCACCTCCCTTTCTGCTGCTGCTATCTGTTTCCACAATTGCCCAACGACCTCATCTTCCACGCCTCCCGATGCCACGTCTACTCCTGCTCCCGGTCTAAGCACCAGGCCCGCCTCACTGAACACCACGAGCCTGCATCTGCCCCCACAGTGCTTCCCTCTAAGCCTCGCCTCCAGTCCCTCCTGTCCTGCCTGGATTCCTCAGCCTCCCCTGCTCCGCTTCCGGCCGGAGGGGTCCCCTGTGCCGGTCACCTGGCTTCCCATTCACGCTGGGAGGAGCGTGTTTGGGGAGGTCAGCAACGGGTGGGTCTGTGTGGTCAGCAGACTACAGACAGGGGCAAGGGGGACAGGGGCCCGGACAGCAGCCCCTCCAGCCCTTAAGCCAGACCCCAGCCTTGGCTGCAACCCGGATGCTAGGCCCGAGGCGGGGCTCCAGACAGGTCGCTCCAGGTCCCGGCCAGCTCCTGAAGCCCGAAACGGGGAGGAAAATGTCCAGGACCTGCTTGGTCCATTGTGTCAGTCAGAGCTGGGAGGCCAGAGCCCGACCGCATTGGACCCAAAAGTGTCGGCCCCGGGGTTTTCACGGAAGAGACAGCACTAAGGCCCCGGTACCCCAGACCCAGCAGCGCACCCCCAGTTCCCACCCCCCGAGCAGTCTCCAGCCCACGGCCAGCAGCTGGTACCTCCACCAGCGTCTCTGAGCTTCTACTTTGTTTTCTCTCCAAGAGCGCTCAAGTGAACTTGGAACCCGGCTGGACCTGAGTCTCTTTTTCCTGAAGGTTTTGTTTATTTATGGTTTGCTGGCTGTGATGGGTCTTCACTGCAGTGTGTGGGCTCCCCTCGTTGGGAGCACAGGCTCCAGAGCGCAGGCTCAGTACCTGTGGCTCAATCGTCCCTCCGCATGTGAGATCCCCGTTCCCCGACCTGGGATCAAACCCGCGTCCCCTGCGTTGGAAGGCAGATTCACCACTGGACGAGTGAGGAAGTCTCCCCGTTCTTGAGCTGCTCTCCTCGCCTCCCCAGAAGAGATGGAGCCGAAGGCCCCCTGGACCTGAGGGGAGCACAGCGACTTCCAGGAGCCACAGAGGCCTGGTTCCTTTAGGAACACTCCCCAGGGGTGTCACGCGGGGGGCGGCCACAGCCACAGAGAGGCTGGCAGCCCTGCTGTCCACATCTCCCCAGCCCTGGAGCCGGGAGGTTCCCGAGGGGGCGCTCAGCCCCACCCCCAGGCAGCCAAGCTGCCCAACGAGAACCAGTGTGCTGCTCCCAATTCTGGGCCCTGAAACCCTGAGTGGTAACATATGATGCTTACTGTAAGACTGTGGTTGTTAGCTCTCTGCTAGAACGTGCAGAGCACACAGGCTGAAGAAGGACCACACCCAGGAAGCTCGCTCTGGGAAAGGACATGAGGTGGACTCTGCTCAGCTGGACAGAAGATCCAGGGTCAGACCCGCTGGCCCACTCAGAGCTGGGCTCTCCCAGGCCTGTGGCTTCACTCTGGGGAAGAACCAGCCACATCACGAGGCTGCAAGGGACCCAGTTAAGGAATGGGCAGGAAAATGCTGGGCCCGCGTGGCACAGGCATGATGACCACTTACAACAAATACTCCAAAGACTGTGCAAGTCCACGTTCCTTTGAAAAATATTACAGCAGAAAAAAAGATTTATATAAAAATTTTAATTTGCTTTTTTTTTAAAAAAGAAAAAGCCAATTTTTTGAATGTTTGCAATCCACCTGTAAAAAAACAAACCTAAAAAACCTACAGTTGCACTGGTTCCTTATCCACCAGCAAACAAACAGGTCTCCTATGAGCCTGCTCCCTGTGTGCACAGCTGCGTACGAGCAAATGACAGGTCCCGATGCACCCACTTAAAAAGGAAAAAAAAGTGTTAATGATGGCTGCCTCCCAGTTACACACTCCCGGGGCTCCCGGAACAGCCTCCTCTCCATGGTCCCCAAATCCAAAGTAAGACAATCCACCCAAAGGGCAAACCATTCACACCACACGTGGCCGCCCCGCCCCACGGAGATCCTGAGAAGGGCACTGCAGAGCAGGGCAGGGGCCACGGCACCAGATCCGGGGTCTCAGTTCCCTGGGCAGTTGAACCAAGGGAGGAGACCGGCTTCAAGAAAGGCCACTGTTCCTGAACAAGTGTATTTCAACTTCAGTTAGCAGGGGGAGGGTAATATTCTAGAACTTCAAAATCAAGCTGTTTTCCTGCCTTCTACTACCAGTGGGCAAGTCTGTGCTTCTCTGCCCAGACCTGCTTCAATGAGGACACACTCCAGACGGTCAGAGGAAGAAGCCGCGTCTAAAAGCTCAGTTAAATTTCTTAAATACTGTGAAGCTGAAGCCATTCTCAAAGTCAAACTAACTTCCCTTGCAAAGCTCTCAACACTGAGAGATCATCATAAACTCAACTAAGTACTGAGTGACACAGTTGAAAAGAAAAGTAAAATTGTGGATGCTTAAGAGTCAAGAAGAGGTAGCCCACGACCAAAGGCAAACAACACTCAGCTGAGCACAGACGAGCACACTCCAGACCTGCGAGTGCACTTAGAGCAAGGGGCAGATGAAGCAGAAATTAAGAAAAACACCATCCCCCAACACACGTCTGCACTCCCAGGAACAGTCCTAGAGACTGAGAACCCTCGTTCTTGGCAGAGAAAGCGGCGTGGGAATCCACCTCCAGTCACCCGCCACAGGTCCCCGGGAGGGTCTGGCCTCCCCGGTCCAGCGGGCCCACCTTTGGGCTCCCATAAGGCACAGTCGATGGCGTCCTATCTCTTTCCAGTATAGGCCATTCTCTACTGTGGTCTTGGTTTCATTATGGCTGGAGGGGAGAAGGTCATGATTCCTTCTCTGTCTCGCCAGAGGAAGTAGGAATGTGGCATCACTGAGATTCACGGGGGGAAAAGAAATTATACTGTACTGAATCTTAAAAATCTCACAAAAATTCCTTTTACACTGCTGAAGGCTCAGGCTCCTGTAAATTGGTGAAAAGCTGCTGAAATCACTCTCTGTCTCTCTTCCCTGTTCCCCATGACTGCTTTTACATTAGAATAATGCAAAGACAGAAAACAAGCCTGTGATCTCAGCTACTCTCAAAAAGCCACGTTTTCTTTCTGTTTTTAAAATATGGCAAAAGTGATTTAAACAAATTATTAGTCACATTAGTGTGAGAAGTGACAAAGTATAGATGAAAGTGAGAAACCCCTCCAGGAGAGGTTTATAATAAAATTGTCAACACTCTCTTTAAGGCGCCCAGCTGGAGGCAGCTAGTCTTCAAGATCACTAGCCCCAGACTGTCTTTTTCTCTCCTTTATAGAAACATTAACATCAGCCACAAGTAGTGAATGGTAGCCAATTAAGCTCCTACTTTCTAATGGCATTATGCAGTGCAACAGGCTCATATATTTAAACAAATTATTAGTCACATTAGTGTGAGAAGTGACAAATTATAGATGAAAGTGAGAAACCCCTCCAGGAGAGGTTTATAATAAAATTGTCAACACTCTCTTTAAGGCGCCCAGCTGGAGGCAGCTAGTCTTCAAGATCACTAGCCCCAGACTGTCTTTTTCTCTCCTTTATAGAAACATTAACATCAGCCACAAGTAGTGAATGGTAGCCAATTAAGCTCCTACTTTCTAATGGCATTATGCAGTGCAACAGGCTCATATCCCTGGCCTATGTGTGTGGACTCTCAGGCCATGGTTGCTTCTCTTTGTCACTAGGGAGTGTGTTAAATGCAGCAGTCAGAGCAGACTGGGGAGCCCTCCTCCTCTCCTCCTTATCCTAATGAGTTGGCAACCTGTGGGAACAGTGATCCCTTCCTAGGGTCTGCCCCCAGCAACAGTGCCTGCCTCTAGCCCTATCTCTGGCTTCAAGTGTGGACACAGGTGTCCGTGAAAATCCAGTGGATGCATCAAAGGGGATGTGGAGCCGTCTTAGGTTTACATGTTTCTTGCTTGAGATTCCAGAGACAGAAAGTGAAAATGCTACATCTTTTTCATTTTCATTTTTTATTGAAGTATTAGTTGATTTACAGTGCTGTGTTAGTTTTAGGCTTATAGCAAAGTGATTCATTTATATATGTGTGTGTGTGTGTGTGTGTGTGTATGTATTCTTTCTCAGATTCTTTTCTCTAATAGGTTATTATAAAATATTGAATACAGTTCCCTGTGCCATATAGTACACGCTTGTGGTTTACCTGTTTTATACATAGTAATGTGGACAGGTTAACCCCAAAATTCTAATTTATCCTTCCCCTGTTCTTTCTCCTTTGGTTAATGATAAGTTTGCTTTCTATGTCTATGAGTCTATTTCTGCTTTGTATATAAGTTCATTTGTATCTTTTTTTAGATTACACATATGAGTGATGCCAGTATGGTGTTTGTCTTTTTCTGTCTTACTTCATTTATTATGACAGTTTTTAGGTTCATCCATGGTGCTGCAAACAGCATTATTTCCTTCTTTTTTATGGCTGAGTAACATTCTATTGTGCATTACTATACACACACACACACACACACAAACCACATCTTCTTTATCCTTTCTTCTGTTAATGGACATCAAGGATGCTTCCATGTCTTGGCCACTGTAAACAGTGCTGCAATAAAGATTGGGGTGAAAGTATCTTTTCAATAAGTAAACACAAATCTAAGTGGCTGTATTATCTCCTACCAGCAGAAGCCATTTTGATTAGTAAGACTGAGAATTTTATATATCATGTAGAACCAGATTCTTCTGTCTATGAAAATCTCCAGGCAAGAATACTGCAGTGGGTAGCCATTTCTTTCTCCAGGGAATCTTTTCAGTGCAGGGATTGAGTCTGGGTCTGCTGCACTGCAGGTAGATTCTTTACTGTCTGAGCCACTAGGGAGCTAATTATTTATAATTAGCCTGCACATATATTCCACAGTGCTCTTACCCCTGCTTTTTTCAGACTCTTGTTGTTGTTGTGAGTTATTTCAAGCCATGTCTTCACCAGGGGAAGGCTGGTTAACTGCAATAATCTTTTAAGTTGTAGCATTCCCAAGACACCTCTACTGCCATTGCCACTTCTAGGACATTCTGTACATTCGTGACAGATGAACCATTATGTTGTATTTTCTTTTAGGGACTTTAAATTTTTCTGTATTTCTACCATGTTAAGTTCTAGTGTAATTCAGGGAGTAGATGACAGGGTGGGTGCTCAGTTGGTCAGTTGTGTCCAACTTTTTGCAACTCCATGGACTGTAGCCTGCCAGGCTCCTCTATCCATGGAGTTTTCCAGAGAGGAATACTGGAAAATGTACCAGGAGGCAGAAGTCCTATATTTGGCTTCAACAACCTACTTACTCAGCCTTTTTTATTTTCATCTTTATTTATCTATCATTATATTTCCTTCACTTAATATACTTTGACCACTGCTAGACCCAATTCTAACTTTCCTGTTAAATAATTTTTTGTCTTTTCTGACAAACTGTTCTTATTGTTCACAGTCCATTACTTCATATTCTGAAATGATTTCAAATAATAAGCTCTCTTCTGTCACCTGAAAAATGTCTGCACTTTTTACATTATACTCTGTAATATATATTTGTGTTCACTCAAGAAAATAACATTTGCAATTATTTACCATTCAGTCAAGTTCTAGGATACACATCATTTTTATTTTCTGGACTTTTGAGGATGCACAGGTATTTCCTATTTTTTTTTTTTCATGCGTGGCATCATCTTCAACTGATAAGCTGCTCCTCTTTGTTTATTTCTCTTTTTCTTCCTCTATTTGAATCAAGTTGACTTCATCTCCATTTCTTCTTTGAGGCCTTCCTCATGTCCTCTGGGCTTTACAGGTCTTTCTCCATGAGATCAAACCTGTCAGTCCTAAAGGAAATCAAACCTGAACACTCATTGGAAGGACTGACGCCAAAGCTGAAGCTCTAATCCTTTGGCCACCTGATGCCAAAAGCTGACTCACTGGGAAAGACCCTGATGCTGGGAAAGATTGAAGGCAGGAGGAGAAGGGGATGACAGAAGATAAGAGGGTTGGATAGAATCTCTGATTCAATGGACATAAACTTGGGCAAACACTGGGAAATAATGAGGGATAGGGAGATCTGGCATGTTGCAGTCTGTGGGGTCTCAAAGAGTTGGACGCAACTTAGCCAATGAGCAACAACAACAGCACTTCCCTTTTGCAGCTCTTAAAACACTAAACGCTGAACCGTGAGTTTATTGGGCAACAGCTTTGGCAAAAGAGAATGCCTATTTATTTACTGTTTTCCATATTTTCTCTGTTTTAATCATATTTTCCCAGTTAGATCCCAAATTGCTTAAAGGAAGAGGCTGTTTCTTAAGCTGAATGAGTATCACCACCAACACATCATAATTGTCTGAATAGGAAGTACGTGTTCAGTAAATCCTTCTGGAATGAATTAGTTGTGGATGATTTCTCAACTACTGGCATGAGAGTTAAAAAGGTATAAATCACTGATACTTTGGTTTGATAGTTGGACTTTTTTTAAAAAAGTCAGCTTCTGTTGTTATTATGAGCAGAAAACTCTTCAAAGGGACCTTTTTGTCAGAAGATAAAATGTGCTTTCATTTGTATTTTTCTAGTTAGTTTTGTTTAATTTTTTTTCATGTGTTAAAAGTTCTTACTGATGACAGTCACATAATAAATCAATAGATTGAGGAGCAAAGTTCAGTGTAAAGGATGCTCTAATTAATTTCACTCTGACTCCTAAGATGATTACCTTTTCTGAATCCTTGTTATGCTTGAGGTCTGAGAACAGCATTTAATAGTTGGCCACATGATGTCCCTAGTCCCCCCAATAATTTTTATAAAGAATTCCTCTACCTTATAAGTGAAGAACTTGTTTTTGCAAATACTTGTGAACCCTGCTGTGCTGGGGACCCTAACTACTCACCAAATTGATGTTCCAACCTGAGTTTTAGACAGAGCTGAGAAATGAACACTATACCTACAGAGGAAAGTGCCAGAAGGCTAATCTCTTATTTCATAATCAATTTGCATTTCATAACAGTGCTATGACCTTCTATGTGTATATAAACGTTTACCTTTTCAAACACTTCCAGATTATAATTTTATTTCATCCTCTTTGCTATTGTATTCTACTGGTTCTTAACCTTTTATGATAACAGAGCCTCAGGTTGATTTTATAAACTACACATGACACTTGTAATTCAGTTTCTGTTATCTTTTGTGTCAGAGCAGTTTTAAATAATCCTTATATAGAAGCATTTTGCTTTTGAAAAATCAAACACCATTTCCCTCGATTTTATAGTTTAGAAGTCTTTCTGTAGGCTTTTAAATATTTTTAGCACTCTATAAATTTCCTCAGCCTATCCAATGATGGATTGTAACCCACAAGGTTTATACATCACCATCATTGGAAATCACTCAACCTGTTGTACCAATAATACAAAGTTGCCACCAGAAGATACATTTGTCTATCACTGTATCTGCCCACCTATATACTTATCTCTCATGTCCTATGACTCTCAAAGGCCAAGAGACAGAGTAGATATTATTTCTGCCTGTTAGTATCACATGCACCCTATTTTCCGCCTTCAAAAATTCTTAGTTCCTTTGAAGTTTACAACACTCACTATCCACAAGTTCTGCCAACCTCCTGATCCCTCTCATTCATGAAAATTTATGTCCCGGTTCTTTGTTTCCTTCCTCTCTTCTATTAATGCAGTCATTACTCACGATGAATTCCACATTCACATGGAGGACCCATCCAACATCCTGGCCTTCCAAATCCTAAACCTTCTCATTTCCTAAGATGTGTTCTCCACGTGACTTGGTCATCTGCTTCCAGGGCCATTATATCCTACACCTTGTCAAGTGTGAACTTACAGTAGCTCTGTTTTCCTAATTCCAAAAATTTTTAATCCAATTAAAACTTCATATGCACATATAAGTGATACCATATGATATTTATCTTTCTCTGACCTATTTCACTCAGAATGATGATCTCTAGGTCCATCCATGTTGCTGCAAATGGTATTATTTCATTCTCTTTTTTAAACGTCTGAAAATATTTTATTGCATATGGCATCTGGTCCCATCACTTCATAGCAAATAGATGGGGAAACAATGGAAACAGTGACAGACTTTATTTTCTTGGGCTCCAAAATCACTGCAGATGGTGACTGCAGCAATGACATTAAAAAAAAAAAAAAAAAAGCCATCTCATCCTCTGTCGTCCCCTTCTCCTTCTGCCCTCAATCCCTCCCAGCATCAGAGTCTTTTCCAATGAGTCAGAGGGACATACAAATAGAAAACGGGGAAGAAATAAGTCAGAAACTTAGATCATCATGGGAGTTCTAATTCCTAGGTAACAGGAAATTCAAAAAGAATACACATAAAGAAAATATATAAAAGAGATAACAACACAGCTCTCCCATGCCCACTCCCCAGAAAGGATCAGAACCTTAGGACAGAATTAAACTTCAATATGTCTAGCACACTGAATTAATGTTTTTTAAAAGCCATTAATTTTAGCACATCATCGTGAAAGTTCAACAAATGAAAAAAATATAAAAAGATCCTAAAGAAAAATAAATAAATAAAAAGAGAAAAGGCTAAGTATTTTACAATGGATCAAAAAAAAATCAAAATACCAACAGAAATCTATTAACATAATTACATTAATTATAAAAGTAATAAAATTAACTCCATAATTTTAAAAATTGGACATAATTCAATGTAACACTCATTCTTAAATTAAAAATGAGTTCCATTATTGCTGAATTGTTTACTGGACATATTAGCAGAAGCAATTACTCAAGAGAAAGAAACTAACAATACAAAAATTAGAAGATAAAATTATCACTATTTCTCAATGATATAATTATATCATTCACTGGAAAAGTGAAGAGGATCAACTAAAAAACTACTATGAACAACAAGGTAATAAAACTTTAATAAAAATGACTCATATTTTGGGCCAACATTTACCTTGCAGCTTGAAACACCTTAAAAAGCTGGAAAAAATATATGAAATAGAGGGCAACTAAAGGACNTTATATCATTCACTGGAAAAGTGAAGAGGATCAACTAAAAAACTACTATGAACAACAAGGTAATAAAACTTTAATAAAAATGACTCATATTTTGGGCCAACATTTACCTTGCAGCTTGAAACACCTTAAAAAGCTGGAAAAAATATATGAAATAGAGGGCAACTAAAGGACAAAGATCCCTGAAAAGCAGGAAACATCAGGTCATTCAGTAAAGAATCCATCTGCAATGCAGGAGACCCCAGTTCGATTCCTGGGTCAGGAAGAGCTGCTGGAGAAGGGATAAGACTACCTACTCCAGTACTGTTGGGCTTCTTTTGTGGCTCAGCTGGAAAGAATCTGCCTGTAATGTGGGAGACCTGGGTTCGATCTCTGGGCTGGGAAGATCCCCTGGAGAAGGGAAGGACTACCCATTCCAGTATTCTGGCCTGGTGAACTCCACTGTATACATGAGGTCACTGACTCAGTCCATGGACGTAACTGAGCGACTTTCACTTTCACTACTGGCACCACCTTCTGCCTTGAGAGTTTACAGGCCATGGTGCAGGGAGGGGGAACAGAGGTGGGGCTTAGAGGACTCCCTAGACAAGGAAATAGAGCGGAGACCTCTGGAGAGCAAGGCAGCTAGAGTTCTTAGCACAGAACCCAGAGAGAAGAGAGTTGCAGAGAGAAAGAACATGGGATATCTGAAAGGGTTCCTCTGAGAATTCAAGAGGGTACTGGTCAGTGCATATATATGAGGAAACCACCCAGGCTGGCAATAGAGCCATCTGAAAAGATTAGAGAAAAGAGCACTCATCATTTAAGCACGGCTGGGCAAAGTGTCTGTTCCTTCCATCCAGAATGGAAAAATTCATAATTCATGGGACACTGGACAGAATCCACAGAAAGGTCTTATCTCAGTAGTAGAAATAATTAGACCTAGATTGAATCTGCTCTAAAATTACACAACAAATCATACAAGCAAGACCCAAAATGGTCAAATTGTTTAAAGTAACTTAACTGCATCTTAGAAGCTCAATAAGATTTACAGGAATACAAAATGCCCATCACCCAACAAAGTAAAATTCAGGATGTCAGGCACCTCATTAAAGATCAACAGGCATACAAAGAGAGAGGGAAATACAACCCATAATGAGGAGAAGAATCAATCAAAACTGACTTAGAACTGATAGAGATATCAGAATGAGAAAAAAAAGACAGAGTTACTATTACTGATTCCTATATGTGAAAAAGTTAAATAGAGACCTGGAAAATATAAAAGACTCAAATCAACTTCTAAAGAGAAAACTACAATGTATGAGATTTTAAAAATGGATAGGATACACAACATATTAAATGTCACAGAAAAAAAGATTCAGTTCAGTCGCTCAGTCGTGTCCGACTCTTTGCAACCCTATCAATCGCAGCACACCGGGCCTCCCTGTTTTGAATTCACACCAATAAAATTATCTAAATAAAATACAGAGAGAAAAAAGAACCCTCTGAAATGAAATGAAATGAGCATCAGTGAGCTCTAAGACTTCAAGCATCCTAAACATAAGAGTAATAAGAATCAAGGAAGTGAGGAGGAAGAGAAAGAGAAAAAAATTTTTGAATAAATAATGGCCAAACAGCAGCAGATGAAAACTGGATCTACACAAAACAGTAAAGAACACCAAAAGTGTAACCATGTGGATAAATAAATAAGATTTTTCTTATTTAAATTTCTTTTAAAGATGATTGACTATATAAACAAAATAACATTGTGGCATGTGATTTATACTCTCTCTCTCTATATATATATATATCAATAAATGTAAAGTATATGTCAACAAGTGTACAAAAGTCAGGAGAGGCAAATGGCAGAGTACAGTAATACTATACAGTTCATAATACTATAGGAAAGGTTGTAAAGTATCACTTAAATATAGAATGTTAAGTTAAACAGACTGTAAGTTAAGATGTGTAAGACTGAAAAATGACAAAACAAATAGTTAAAAATAATAACAAAAGAAATAGAATAATCAAGAAAAATAATCTAAAACAAAGCAGAAAAGGTCAATGAGATGAACAAGAAACAAGCAGTAAAATAAACTTAAGCCTAACTATATTAATAATCACATTAAATGGCTGAGATAATGGAATTTGGATAAAAAGCAAGACCCAAACGTGTGCTGCCTACAAGAAACTTAAAAATACAAAGAGGCAAAGAAGTTAAAAAGGATGGGAAAACAGATATCACATGCTAACATTAACCAAAAGAAAGCTGATTAAGATTAATATTACCATAGATTTCAGACCAAAGAATGTTAACAGGAATTAAAAAGAAATTTTATAATGATATATGGGCCAGTTCATCAAGGAAAAATAAATTTCTAAGTATTTATGCCCCTTATAAACAGCTTCAAAATACATGAAATAAATCAGACAGAGCTATGAGTAGAAAGACACAAATTTCCTCTATTTTAGTCAAAGACTTCAGAATCTCTTAATAACTGATAAAACACAAGTTGACAAAAAAATACTAAGAATGTAGAAGATTTGAACAATACTATCAACCAAACTAGACCTAACTGATTTTTATAAAACACTCCACACAAATAGCAGCAGAACACATATTCTTTTCAAGCATACTTCAAAAAAGGCAAGACAGAGTATATTCTGGGTCATAAAATATATTGCAATAAATTTAAAATGACTTGAATCATCATAAAAAGTATATTTTCACACCACAAGGGAATTAAATCAGAACTTAAAAACAGATCTCTGGAAAATCCACAATCTTGGGAGCTAAATAATAAATTTCTAAATAACTCATGGGTCAAAGAGGAAATCAAAAGGAAAATTACAAAGTATTTTGAACTAAATGAAGTGAAAAGATTACCTATCAGAATCTGTGGGATGCCATTAAAGCAGCAATTAAGGGGACAGTTATAGCACTTAAGTAGAAAAGAAGAAAGGTTTTGGTCAATGAACTCAGCTTCTACCTTAACTAGATAAAGAAGAGAAAACTCAAAGTAAACAGAATAAAAGAAAATAATAGGGATCAATACAGATAGAGAACATATGCAATAGAAAAAGAAATCATGAAAGCAGTAGCTGGTTCTTTTAAAAGATCAAAAAAGTTGATAAACTTCTAGCCAGACTGAAAATGAGTAAAGAGAAGACACAAACTGCCAAAATCAGAAATGAGACAGATGGTATCACTATAGAGCACTGACAGTAGAAGATTCATAAAGGAATATTATGGATAAGCTTATGCAAATAAACTGACAATCAGAAAAAATAAACTATCTAGAAAACACAAACTACCCAAGCTCACTCATGAAGAAAATGATAACCTAAATAACCCTATATTTACCAAAGAAATTAAAACTGTACTTAAACATCTTCCCGTAATGATAACTACAGTCTCAGACAGTTTTACTGGTTCAGTCCACTGAACGTTTAAGGAATCCATAATAATGTTCTACACAAACTCTAAAAATGTGAAAAGGATAGGATAATCCCCAACTCATCCCATGAAGCCAATATTACCCTGATACCAAAATCTGACAAAAACATTATAAGAAAATTACCAGTAGCCCTCAGGAACACAGTCACAGAAATTCTTTTAAAAATACTTTTTATCAAACTGAATCTAAGAATACAGCAAAACGCTAATATATCATGACCAAGAAGGATTTGTCCCAAGAATAAAGGGTTGGTTCCATTTGAAAAACAATATAATTATTTTAACATGATTACACAAGGAACTATAACAAACTAAAAAAGAAAAACAAATATGATCATTTTGACAGAAGCAGAAGTATTTGAAATTCAGTATCACTTCTAATAAAAATTTTGAGCACATTAGAAGTAACAGCGAAATTTCCTTAACCAGATAAAAGACATCTACGCAAAACCTACAGTGAACGTCACACACTGAATGTTTAAAAACTGAATGCCTTCCTGCTAAGACGAGAAAGAAGACCGGCATGTCCACTATTACCACATCTACTCTACTCTGTGCTACAGTTTCGAGCTGGAGCAATTAGGAGAAGGGAGGGAGGGAGGAATGGAAGGTACATACTTTGGGAAAAAAGAAATAAAATTCCTTACTCACAGACAGCATTCACCTGTCAATGTAGAAAATCTACCAACAATGTCTAGAACTAATACATGATGCTGAGTAAGATTATAGGATCAATACACAAAAATCAATTGTATTCTACACATTAAGAGTGAACAATCAAAAAAAAAAATGGGCCAAAGAACTAAATAGACACTTCTCCAAAGAAGACATACGAATGGCTAACAAACACATGAAAAGATGCTCAACATCACTCATTATCAGAGAAATGCAAATCAAAACCACAATGAGGTACCATTTCACACCAGTCAGAATGGCTGCTATCCAAAAGTCTACAAGCAATAAATGCTGGAGAGGGTGTGGAGAAAAGGGAACCCTCTTACCACTGTTGGTGGGAATGCAAATTAGTACAGCCACTATGGAGAACAGTGTGGAGATTCCTTTAAAAATTGCAAATAGAACTGCCTTATGATCCAGCGATCCCACTGCTGGGCATACACACCGAGGAAACCAGAATTGAAAGAGACACGTGTACCCCAATGTTCATCGCGGCACTGTTTGTAATAGCCAGGACATGGAAGCAACCTAGATGTCCATCAGCAGATGAATGGATAAGAAAGCTGTGGTACATATACACAATGGAGTATTACTCAGCTATTAAAAAGAATACATTTGAATCAGTTTTAATGAGGTGGATGAATTTATAATAGCCAGGACATGGAAGCAACCTAGATGTCCATCAGCAGATGAATGGATAAGAAAGCTGTGGTACATATACACAATGGAGTATTACTCAGCCATTAAAAAGAATACATTTGAATCAGTTCTAATGAGGTGGATGAAGCTGGAGCCAATTATACAGAGTGAAGTAAGCCAGAAAGAAAAACACCAATACAGTATACTTACACATATATATGGAATTTAGAAAGATGGTAATGATAACCCTGTATGCGAGAGAGCAAAAGAGACACAGATGTATAGAACAGCCTTTTGGACTCTGTGGGAGAGGGAGAGGGTGGGATGATTTGGGAGAGTGGCAGTGTAACATGTATGATATAATAAGTGAAATGAATCGCTGGTCTAGGTTCAATGCGGGATGCAGGATGCTTGGGACTGATGCACAGGGATAGTCCAGAGAGAAGGTGTGGGGCGGGAGGGCGGAGGTGGGGTCGGGATTGGGAGTTCATGTACACTCGTGGCTGATTCATGTCGATGTATAGCAAAACAAATACAGTGTTGTAAAGCAAAACAAACTAAAAAATAAAAATTATTTAAAAAAATAAAAAAGTAAATGTCTTTTAATATGTAATTTTTTCTACATAAGGGAAGCCTGTTTATGGTACACTAAAATTTTTGGAGAAAACTATACGGCATGACAACCCATTCCAATATGCTTGCCTAGAGAATCCCCATGGACAGAGGAGCCTGGAGGGCTACAGTCCATGGGGTTGCCAAGAGTTGGACATGACTGAGTGACTAAATACAGCACATACTTTTGAAAAAAAAAAAAAAAGTTATCTGTCCTTGATACTTTGCTGCATGAACCAAAACTCATGTATTCACTCTAGGAGCACACTGTATACTTAACTAGTATACAGCATTAATGAAACTGGTAGGAACAAATCAAGAAGTTGCACTTTGAGGTTTCTTATTGTCTTCAGCAAGGGCCCATAATACCTCTAGTTGTAAATTATAGGCCAATACATTCTCTTTAAAGATTCAGCCAATTCAAATAAGAATTTCTGTTTGCCTGCAATGTAGAGAACTTTTTTGCTTTCTCTTTTAATTTTTTTTGGTTGAAATATAGTTGATTTATAAAGTGTTAGTTTCAGTGGTACAGAAAATAATAAATATATACATATATTTATATGCACATATACAAGTTTTTTCAGATTCTTTTCCATTTTAGGCTATTATATGATACTGAGTATAGTTCTCTGTGCTATACAGTAGGTGGTGTTTGTTGATTGTCTATTGTATATTTGGTGCATGCATGCATGCTAAGTGTTTCAGTCATATCTCACTCTGTGAAACCCTAGGACTGTAGCCCACCAGGCTCCTCTGGAAATGAGAATTCATAGGATTCTCCAGCCAAGAGAACTGGAGTGGGTTGCCGTGTCCTCTTCCAGGGGATCTTCCCAACCCAGGGATGAACCCGCGCCTCTTGCATCTCCTGCATTGACAGTCATGTTCTTTCCCACTAGTGCCACCTGGTAGTGTGTATATTTTTGTCTCAAAGTCTTAATTTATCCCTCTTCCCCTTTCCCCTTTAGTAACCAGAAGTCTGTTTACTCTGTCTGTGAATCTTTTTCTTTGTTTTTTTTCTTTTTTAAAAATTTTATTGAAATATAGTTGATTTACAGTGTTGTATTAGTTTCAGGTATACAGCAAAGTGAATCAGTTATACATGTATGTGTGTGCGTGCGTGTTACCTACTCATTTCCCTTCCTATCTTCCCTTTGGTATCCTTAACTTTGATTACAAGACCTGTGAGTCTGTTTCTGTTTTGTAAATGCGTTCATTTTTTTTAGATTCCACATAGAAGTTACATCATATGATGTTCGTCTTTCTCTGACTTACTCCACTTAGTATAATGGTTTCATTCATATCATTTTTTTAATTTCTATACATAAGAGATATTATATGATATTTGTCTTTCTATGCTGGCTTGCTTTACTTAGTATTATAAACTCTAGGTCCATCCATATTGATACTAATAGAATTATTTCATTATTTTCTTATAGTTGAGTAATATTCCATTGGAATATATACCATATCTTCTTTATTCATTCCTTATGAAGAACAGTTAGATTGTTTCTATGTCTTGGCGATTGTAAATAGTTCTGCAATTATATTAAGGTGCATGTATCTCTTCAAATTAGAGTTTTCTCTGGATATATGTCTAGGAGTGGGATTACTGGATCATATAGTTACTCTATTTTTGCTTTTAAAGAACCTCTATACTATGTTCAATAGTGGTTGCACCAATTTACATTTCCACCAGTAATGTAGGAGGGTTCCCTTATATCCACACCCTCTGTGCATTTATTACTTGTAGACTTTTGGTTGATCATTCTGACCAGTGTGAGGTCATACCTCATGGTAGGTTTTATTTGCATTTCTCAAATAATTAGTCATGCTTATCATCTTTTCATGTGCTTTTTGGCAATCTGTATATCTTCCTTGAAGAAATGTCTACTTAGGTCTTCGGCCCAGCTTTTGATTTTTCTGAAATTTTTTCATTTGAGCTTTAAAAGTCTTTCATTTCTACACACTAACAATGAAATATCAGAAATAGGAATTAAGGAAGCAATTACATTTATCATCGTGTCCAAAAGAATAAAATATCTAGGAATAAACCTACCAAAGGAGGCAAAAGGCCTGTACTCTGAAAACTATAAGATGCTGAAAATGAAGATGACACAAACAGATGGAAAGATATCAAGAAAATCTATAAATACAATGCAATCCCTATCAAATTAACAATGCCATTTTTTAAAGAACAGGAACAAAAATAATTAAAATTTATATGGAAACACAAAAGATCATGAGTGGCCAAAGCATTCTTGATAAAGAAGAATGCAGCTGGAGGAATTGAGCTCCCTGATTTCAGACTGTACTACAAAGCTAGAGAAATCAGAATAGAATGGTACTGGCACAAAAACAAACATATAGGTTAATGGAACAAGACAGAAAGCCCAGAAATAGACCCACAAATTTATGGTCAATTAATCTACCTGACTATGCCAAAGGCTTTGACTGTGTGGATCACAATAAACTGTGGAAAATTCTGAAAGAGATGGGAATACCAGACCATCCCGGGGAGTCCTTTTCTTTATCATTCATAATACTTTTCAACTACCTGTCAATTAGACATTCAATCCCACTGTCATTTAAATGACCATTTCCCCTGTACCTCTTACTGGAGTTAGTATGTTATCTGAATTCTCCAGGTGGCCAAGAGTTCTACATCAACTACTTCATCTTCTTAAAAAATACATATTTATTTATTTAGCTGTGCTGGGCCTTAGTGGTGGCATGTGGGATCTTTAGTTGCAGCATGTGGGATCTGGTTTTCTGACCAGGAATTGAACCCAGGCCCCCTGAATTGGGAAGGAGTTGTCTTCTTAGCCACTGAACCACCAGTGAAGACCCCAAGTACTTCTTATTTAAAATTCTTATTTTTATTTTTTGGCCATGCCACGAGACATACAGGATTTTAGTTCTCCAGTCAGGGATCAATCCTGCATCCCCTAAAGTGCTGTCTCTTATACACATCTGAAAAATCTCTTTCTGCTTTATTGACTATGCCAAAGCCTTTGACTGTGTGGATCACAATAAACTGTGGAAAATTCTGAAAGAGATGGGAATACCAGACCACCTGACCTGCCTCTTGAGAAACCTATATGCAGGTCAGGAAGCAACAGTTAGAACTGGACATGAAACAGCAGACTGGTTCTAAATAGGAAAAGGAGTACGTCAAGGCTGTATATTGTCACCCTGCTTATTTAACTTCTATGCAGAGTACATCATGAGAAACACTGGGCTGGAAGAAGCACAAGCTGGAATCAAGATTGCCAGAAGAAATATCAATAACCTCAGATATGCAGATGACACCACCCTTATGGCAGAAAGTGAAGAGGAACTAAAAAGCCTCTTGATGAAAGTAAAAGAGGAGAGTGAAAATGTTGGCTTAAAGCTCAACATTCAGAAAACCAAGATCATGGCATCTGGTCCCATCACTTCATGGGAAATAGATGGGGAAACAGTGAAAACAGTGTCAGACTTTATTTTTCGGGGCTCCAAAATCACTGCAGATGGTGACTGCAGCCATGAAATAAAAGATGCTTACTTCTTGGAAGAAAAGTTATGACCAACCTAGATAGCATATTGAAACGCAGAGACATTACTTTGCCAACAAAGGTCCGTCTAGTCAAGGCTATGGTTTTTCCTGTGGTCATGTATGGATGTGAGAGTTGGACTACCAAGAAAGCTGAGTGCCGAAGAATTGATGCTTTTGACCTGTGGTGTTGGAGAAGACTCTTGAGAGTCCCTTGGACTGCAAGGAGATCCAACCAGTCCATTCTAAAGGAGATCGGTCCTAGGTGTTCTTTGGAAGGAATGATGCTAAAGTTGAAACTCCAGTACTTTGGCCACCTCATGTGAAGAGTTGACTCATTGGAAAAGACTCTGATGCTGGGAGGGATTGGGGGCAGGTGGAGAAGGGGTCGACAGAGGATGAGATGGCTGAATGGCATCACCAACTTGATGGACGTGAGTTTGAGTGAACTCCAGGAGTTGGTGTTGGACAGGGAGGTCTGGCGTGCTGCAATTCATGGGGTCACAAAGAGTCAGATACAACTGAGCAAGTGCACTGAACTGAGATTAAAATTTTACATAAATGCATGACACATTTGCATTTGTAAGTGTAAAGAAAAATGCACATGACAGTTGTGAGTTTAAGTTTTATTTAGGGTCTTATTTGTGGATTATCGCTGGGGAGATACCTTCTCAGTACTTCTGAGTATCTAGCTCTAAAGAAATAGAGGAGAAGCCAATATATACATATATGAATTTTTTGGCTAGGAAAAATGTAATCAAGCATATGTATATCAAATCCTAGTAAAAGATTACTGCTAATCACAAAGAACAGGTATCTCACAATGATTTTAGAGCTTTCCTATGTATGGGAAGATGTACAAATCTGGGATTGTTGAAGTTCTTCCTGAGACGTTTAACTATCCAGTGGCCTGTTTATTCCAAAGCTCAGCATGTCTCATCCTGTTTTCTCCATCCTGAATTCCTCTCAGGGCATGCTGTGTCAGTGCACAAATGCAGTGGGTTGTGATTTAACTCTTAGTTAACCACTCCGTGTTCCTACGGGGCAGGAGGAGAAGGGGACGACAGAGGATGAGATGGCTGGATGGCATCACTGACTCGATGGACGTGAGTTTGCGTGAACTTCGGGAGTTGGTGATGGACAGGGGTGTCTGGCGTGCTGCAATTCATGGGGTCGCAAAGAGTCGGACATGACTGAGCGACTGAACTGAGCTGAAATATCCAAATTGCTGAGCTCATTTTTTTCTTTTGTTCAGTGACATTAGGAGCAATCAGCCAATCTCATATTTGTTAGCTTGACAAAAATGTTTGACAGTATCACATACATAGTCACATGCATCCTTGCCTGACCTAGGTATTTGATAATGACTATCCAGTGGTGATATTTTTGCATATTCTATTGCCACATCACACCATGAGCTAGCGACGCTTTATTGCTAGAAACAGAATAATCAGTGTCTTCAAAACTAATCAGAGATCCAAGGGCAGATAACCAAGGAACAATCCAGAAAACTCATCCTTATGTTCCCATACAGCCACTTTTAGTACCAAAATTTTGATTAGGATTTTCTAGAGAAACATAAGCGATAGGGGGTATGTGTGTGTATACAGAAAAGAGAAAGAGATTAGTTTAAAATAGTTGATTCATGAATGGACAAAACTTTTGTGCATAAATCTATAAAACATTAATGAAAGTTATTAATAACACCTAAGAAAATAAATACGGAAAAGGCAATGGCACCCCGCTCCAATACTCTTGCCTGGAAAACCCATGGATGGCGGAGCCTGAAGGCTGTGGTCCATGGGGTTGCTAAGAGTCAGACACAACTGAGCGACTTCACTTTCACTTTTTACTTGCATGCATTGGAGAAGGAAATGGCAACTCACTCCAGAGTTTTTGCCTGGAGATTCCCAGGGACAGAGGAGCCTGGTGGGCTGCTGTCTATGAGGTCGCACAGAGTTGGACACGACTGAAACGACTTAGCAGCAGCAGCAAGAAAATAAATAACATTCTACACCAGGATCATGGATAAACAAACACAATTATTAAAAAATGTCAATTGTGTACAAATTTGATCTAGTCCTGATATCATGTGAACCAAAATTCTAACAGGTTTTTTCATGTACTCCGACAAGCTTATTCTGAAATTAATATGAAATTCCAAAGCTTTAAGAATAATCAAGATACTACCAACTGAGAAAAATAAAGTTTGGAGCTTTGCCTGTCATATATTTAGATTTTCTCTAAAGCTTTCTAATATTATAGAACTATATTTTATACCTGAAACAGCATAATGCTGACATTATTATGATATTTGAGGCAAAATTAAAGAGAAGAGAGAACCTAGAAAACCAACCTACATCTGATATATGGCAAAAATGATCCTGTAGATCAGTTGAAGAAGAAGAGTTTATTAAATAAATGTTTTGGGAAATTGAGTATCTCTAAAGAAAAAAAAAAAGACAATGGATCCCTAACCTTACACAGAAAATAAATTTCAAACGACTCAAATACAATGTCACAGGTAAAATTTAATCTCTGCAAAAACTACTCCTTGAATGAATACATGAATCTTAGAATATTTAGAATGTACCACTGAATGAAAAGCTTGTTAAGCTTCTATTTACTGCTATGCTTGCCAATATTTGGGTAAATTAAGGACGGCAGAAAGAGGAACAGGCAAGCATGTTCAACTCCTAAAGCCTCAAGAACACGCTAGGTATACTTTCCAAATAAACAAGGGCATGTTTAGAAAAACTAGGCATCAGTACTCTTGCATTTATCACTTAAGAGGCTGTGTTTTACTTCTCTTCTTACTTAAAACTCTTCATTCCTTTGACATAGATAATTTCTTACCTTATAATTTGACTATTATACATTTTAATCTAAATTTTCTTAGATTTACTTGAGGGATCCAAATAGCTTGTTTTCCATTCTAATCTTAGGATATATCTATGCTATCTTTAAAGACAGTTTTCTATAGACAGGCTTTCTTTTGAAAATAATTTCTGGACCCTTTTACCAGAGGCTGCCATTTGACCTGGAAATCAATTTTTTTACTTACATTATTTTGTCACAAACTGGAGATTAAACTGCCTGAAAAATAAACACCACAACTTCTACTTTCCTTCTGAAAAAACTCAGAAGGACAATTTGTACCGTTTGAAAGCTAATCAAAACCGATCATCCACAGTAAGGCTGGGAGAATTTTCATTTCAATTCAGTCTGCTTTGGGTTGGCTTTGGAAGGCAGTGTTTGTGGAGATAATTGCCCCTATTGCCAACTTGATATTTATGTTCTTCCCCCCAGGGAAATACTGCTGTAGAACAAATTAAGGGTAATTATCAAGGAGAGTAGGTAATTGACAGTCAATTCAGTAAATTCACACGGGCTTTGGAACCAGGGGACATTTTTAGGCTCTTGGCTTTGCCTTTTGCTAGTTGTTTGACCTGGGAGAAAATATTTAGTCTCTTTGTGCATAAATTCCCTCACTTGTAGTAATAACACCTTTCTGATAGGGTTGTTTTGGGCATTAGAGATAATACGTGAAATGCCATGAGTTGTGTCTGGGATAGAGGAGATTTTCAGGGCTTTCCAGATGGTGTTAGTGGTGAAGAACCCACCTGCTAAAGCAGGAGACATAAGACGCAGGTTCGATCCTCGAGTCAGGAAGATCCCCTGGAGGAGGGCATGGCAATCCACTCCAGTACTCTTGCCTGGAAAATCCCATGGACAGAGGAGCCTGGTGGGCTACAGTCCATGGAGTCATGAAGAGTTGAATTCTGATAGGGTTGTTTTGGGCATTAGAGATAATACGTGAAATGCCATGAGTTGTGTCTGGGATAGAGGAGATTTTCAGGGCTTTCCAGATGGTGTTAGTGGTGAAGAACCCACCTGCTAAAGCAGGAGACATAAGACGCAGGTTCGATCCTCGAGTCAGGAAGATCCCCTGGAGGAGGGCATGGCAATCCACTCCAGTACTCTTGCCTGGAAAATCCCATGGACAGAGGAGCCTGGTGGGCTACAGTCCATGGAGTCATGAAGAGTTGAACACAGCTGAAGCAGCTTATCATGCAGGCAGAGGAGGTTTTCAACATGTGATACTCATTTATTATTCCTGGAAGTTATCTGACAGATTATCACTACTTGTTGATCAATATAATAGAAATAATGTGACCATACTCTCAGGACTTAACCTGATATTTTCTTTGCCTGATATTGAACAACGACCATTTCTGAAAGAGATGAGAATACCAGACCACCTGACCTGCCTCTTGAGAAACCTATATGCAGGTCAGGAAGCAACAGTAAGAACTGGACATGGAGCAACAGACTGGTTCCAAATAGGAAGAGGACTACGTCAAGGCTGTATATTGTCACCCTGCTTATTTAACTTATATGCAGAGTACATCATGAGAAGCGCTGGGCTGGAAGAAGCACAAGCTGGAATCAAGATTGCCAGGAGAAATATCAATAACCTCAGATATGCAGATGACACCACTCTTATGGCAGAAAGTGAAGAGGAACTAAAAAGCCTCTTGATGAAAGTGAAAAAGGAGAATGAAAAAGTTGGCTTAAAGCTCAACATTCAGAAAATGAAGATCATAGCATCTGGTCCCATCACTCCATGGGAAATAGATGGGGAAACAGTGTCTGACTTTATTTTTTGGGTCTCCAAAATCACTGCAGATAGTGACTGCAGCCATGAAATTAAAAGACGCTTACTCCTTGGAAGGAAAGTTATGACCAACCTAGATAGCACATTGAAAAGCAGAGACATTACTTTGCCGACTAAGGTCCGTCTAGTCAAGGCTATGGTTTTTCCTGTGGTCATGTATGGATGTGAGAGTTGCACTGTGAAGAAAGCTGAGCACTGAATAATTGATGCTTTTGAAGTGTGGTGTTGGAGAAGACTCTTGAGAGTCCCTTGGACTGCAAGGAGATCCAACCATTCCATTCTGAAGGAGATCAGCCCTGGGATTTCTTTGGAAGGAATGATGCTAAAGCTGAAACTCCAGTACTTTGGCCACCTCATGCGAAGAATTGACTCATTGGAAAAGACTCTGATGCTGGGAGGGATTGGGGGCAGGAGGAGAAGGGGACGACAGAGGATGAGATGGCTGGATGGCATCACCGACTTGATGGACATGAGTCTGAGTGAACTCCGGGAGTTGGTGATGGACAGGGAGGTCTCGAGAGCTGCAATTCATGGGGTCGTAAAGAGTTGGACACGACTGAGGGACTGAACTAAACTGAACAATGAATGAATATAATAAAATCTGTATACTTCTACTGGAGAATAGGCAGAAATACAGTTTGAAGTTGTTTTTGAGAACAGATTGATAATTCTCAGACTCACTAGCTCCTTTCCTGAAGTCTCCTGGTGACTAAAAGATGAACAAATGTTTCCCTTTTTTATGGTTTTGATTCAGAAACAAATTAATGTCCAATTTTAATGTTTATATATACACACATATATAAAACAAAATAAGAAGGAAATACATTTGATACATTATACCATTAAAAATTAAATAAGTCATAAGTTGTAGGAGAATTTTAAAAGATTCTTTTTTATTTTCCTTTTTAAAATTATGGTTTAATAATTTATACCCTCCAGGCATGCAGTGCTAGAAAGTTTCTAGCCTAGGGCACTGTAACTGCATGTGCTGTGCTGTGCTAAGTTGCTTCAGACTTTGTGCAACCCTGTACTGTAGCCTGTCCAGGGGATTGTCCAGGCAAGAATACTGGAGTGGGTTGCCACAATCTCCTCCAAGGGATCTTCCTGACCCAGGGATCAAATCCATGTCCCTTAAGTCTCCGGCATTTGCAGGCATGTTTTTTTTTTACCAGTAGGGCCACCAGAGTCAATTAAGTGATTTTCTTGAGATTTTCCACAGAGAAATGATTTCATTTGCCTCCTCCTGACATCCAAAAGCTTCTTTTTTCCCTCTATATGGATTATATTTGAAGGATATGAAATTGCTTTCATCATACTACATGAATTCTTATTCAAAATAAAATTGTTTTATTAAAAAGGTTTATTAAAATTTTAGAGAGAACATTTGTTAGTTGGTTGATTTTATGGTTTATTTACGTTATGCTTCTTGCATGGGCCTGAATAATCAAGAATGGTATTTATTATTGGGAAAAAATAGTTCTATCGATGTAAGTATATATACTTTTGAATCATCTTCAGACTAGCATTGTGCTGTATAATTTGTAAATTTGACTCTCTGAAACAATATATTAACATGCTATTATAGTAATATCAGAGAAGGCAATGGCACCCCACTCCAGTATTCTTTGCCTGGAAAATCCCATGGATGGAGGAGCCTGGTAGGTTGCAGTCCATGGGGTTGCTAAGAATCAGACACAACTGAATGACTTCACTTTCACTTTTCACGTTCATGCATTGGAGAAGGAAATGGCAATCCACTCCAGTGTTCTTGCCTGGAGAATCCCAGGGACAGGGGAGCCTGGTGGGCTGCCATATATGGGCTCGCACAGAGTCGGACACGACTGAAGCGACTTAGCAGCATTACAGTAATATATGTTAATATATTAATGAGGTGTACTAAAGGTTATTTATTTCCAGAAGTACATAAAATTCAGATCCCACACTTGGTCAGCTTTTGTCCAGTGGTGTGCTGATAAATGTTTGATAGTTGATCCTTAGCAAAAACAACCGCAGTTGGTCTGTTTCTGTGGTGTAAAAGCTCTCACCATGGTTGATTTCAAGCTACCGAATCGAAGTCATAGAATACAGAATTAGGAAGAAATTCACACAACTGACTGTCCTGAGAACTGATGCTGAAGCTGAAACTCCCAATACTTTGGTTACCTCATGCGAAGAGTTGACTCATTGGAAAAGACCCTGAAGATGGGAGGAGAAGGGGACGACAGAGGATGAGATGGTTGGATGTCATCACTGACTCAATGGACATGAGTTTGAGTGAATTCCGGGAGTTGGTGATGGACAGGGAGGCCTGGCGTGCTGCAGTCCATGGGGTTGCAAAGAGTCAGACATGACTGAGTGACTGAACTGAACAGACTTTCCTGAGCTGGAAAGAACTCACTTCAGTACATCTCTGCATGTTCTCTTTGTTATAATAAAATAATTTTAAATAATCAAATTTAATCCAGTTCTGAACCAGTCCAATTCAAGAGGTTTGTGATATCCCATTAACTACATATACTGTATATCATATGTTTGTTTGTTTATTTCCAGTTTTTATCCTTAAGAATAAAATCATCATGAAGGTAAGGACTGTTTAGTTTATTATTGCTTTCTCTGAGCCTCGAATGATGGCTCACAAATAATAGGTAATAAATAAGGACTTGCTGAATCAACGGAAGGAGACTCAATCTCTGTCTTAAACAAGATTACAGTCTATCAGAAAATGAAATAAAATAATTATTTAAGGAGAAAAACAGATTAGAACATGTAATAAGACAGTATTTTTCTAAAGTTGAATATTAAATTATAATAAAATCCATAATATTATAATTAATAATAAATTTTACTTTTAGAATAGCTATATTTTACTGAAGATTTATGTGTTGGTTGTGACCAAAAATAAAAAAAGCAATGACATCAACAGTAATAGCAAAATTTTACAGATTGCTTACTTCATAGTAGGCATATGCTAAGTGAATTACATGCATTATCAAATTTAATTCTCATAATATTCTTTCAAATATGCACTAATTTTACCTTTCCACCTTATAAAATGAGAATGCTGTGATTCCAAATTTCTTAGTAACTTGTTCAAGTCAACAGCCCAAAAGTGTAGCACTCCATTTTGTACCTAAGTCTTTCTGATTCTAGGATGTATATTCTCATCCTCTATAGTCAGTTTTGTAAACCCTAACTTTCTTCTTGGTTGTTACAGATTGGTCCTGGAGAGCTCATGGTTTCATTTAGATGACTTGCAAAGTGCAGAAAACCTTTAGGAAAGGGATGTCAGTGGCTTAGAGGCAGGAAGAACCCTGTTGAAATTTTAGTCAAGCTGAAGAGAATTTCAGATCTTCTTGGTTAGTGCCTTTGCTTGTGAAATAGCCAAGAAACCAGCTGGATGCACTGGAAAGAGAAAGAGGGAGTGTTGTGAATGACGGGGTTAGAGAGGTGGGCTGTGGAGACAGGTCAGATGGGGATTTGTGGTTATCTCGACTTTAGTTTTTCTCTGAGAGCCCAGGAGGCCATCTGGAGGATTTGGGCAGGGGAATGCCACAACCTGCCTTCCATTCCTAAAGGAGCAAGGTGGCTGCTAAAGCTAACAGACTCCATGTAGGATGAGAGCCGCAGGTTCAGAGAGACCAGTTAGAAGATTATCACCATAATACCAGTGAGGGAGCACGTGGCTTGGGACAGGGAGGTGGTGGAGAGGGTGAAAAGTGCTGCATTGTGATGTGTTCAACAGCAGAACCCACTGGATTTATCATGGACTTGTAAGGTGAGAGAAAGAAAGGAGGAAAGGTTAACGCCAAGATTTTTGGTGTGAATAAATTGGAAGGCTAGAGACTGAAGAAGTTTGGTTTTAAGTTATGTTCAGTTTGAGATGCTTCAAAGGGAATGTCTATGATGACAATTGAAAATGTTCCCATCTCTTCTAATAATTCCTATTTTAAAACTTTCCCAAGCCTTAATTCTCAGATTCAGTACTTATATTAAAGGCAATTATTTACTTATTAGTGAACTTAGAATTTTTATGTTTCCACTAATAGACTTCCTTGGTAGCTCAGAGGGTAAAGAATCCACTTGCAATTCAGAAGAACCAGGTTCAATCCGTGGGTCAGGAAGATCTCCTGGAGGAGGGCGTGGCAACCCACTCCAGTATTCTTGGCTGGAGAATCCTACAGTCTGAGGACCCTGAAGGAATACAGTCCATGGTGTTGCGAAGAGTCTGACATGACTGAAGCAACTAACACACACACACACACACACACACACACACACACACACACACACACTCCACTAATAGAAGAGCCAAACCTGAGTTGTAAAAATACTAAACAAAAATCAAGCTAAAGAAAACATTGGTGTTCTGTACACTAGAGGTCAGCAGTATCACACTAACAGAAAATGAATGGAGAAGCAATAACAATAAGACAGTTTGGGAACATTTATTTCTAACTCACTGATACTGGCAGCAGGAGTCTTCAGAAATGAAAACAAGCAAAGCATAACCTTTTCATCGAAACATCTTGGATAAAGAAAAAAATAGTTTATTTCAGGTTATAGGGATCCCGAGAAGCTATAATGTAGCTGGAGGGCTTCTATAGTATCTGAAAATAAATAAAAGCATAAAGACAGATGGAGTGGAGGACACTCTGGGGCATATTTTTCTCTGGATGCCCTTGCTGAAACCATGCTAGCAGCAATGAATTGCATTAGGATAGGGAAGACAGAAGCTCGGCTTGTCCCAGTTCAGATTTGGCATTCCTCTCAAGGGCCAGGCTGCAGACTTTAGTATATATGCCTCCTAAGAAAGGTGACACTGCTGCCTGAGGCCCTACTTAAATCAGCTGTAGCTATTGGGCCCAGCAGGTCATGAGTGCTTGAGTCGAGGATGGTAATCTTCCTTCCACTGGGAAATAGAGGAGGATGTAAGAAATAAAACACAAAAAGAAATAGTGCACAAAGGAAGAAAGCGCAGAGTCATAGGAAAACTAATAAAACTTTAGTGTTCGCTGAAAAGGATGAGAAAAAACATTTATTTGTTTTAGAAAGGAACACACAGCCTTGTATAAAATAGGTGGTATATCTATTTGTATTAGAAAATAGAGTAGGTGCTGATATGGGTAAGCAAACTGTCAGAAGATAATATACTAGATTTAAATTTGAGGGAGGGTGATTATTTATTGGAGAAATTCAGTTATTTTGATAAGCAAATTGAAAAGGTATATGTTTGTGTGTGTATGTGTTTGTATAAGAGACACAGACAGAGAGAGTATCTATCTCTCCAGGTATTGCCTTACCTTCTGTGAAACTGCTGTTGGCCAGTCTTCCTGTCGGCTCACTGGTAAAGAATCTGCCTGCAATGCAGGAGCCGCAGGTTCAATCCTCGGGTCAGGAAGATACCCTGGAGAAGGGTATAACAACCCACTCCTGTATTCTTGCCTGAGAAATCCATGGACAGAGGAGCCTGGTGGGCTACAGTCCATGGGGTCACAAAGAGTCAGACACGACTGAAGCAACCTAGCAAGCATGCACAAACTGCTTCAAAATCTAAAAAGACATTCAATCAGGACATATTTCTTTACAACAATATTTAACATTATGATACTCACAGAAAGGCTTTGTTATGTGTCAAAATTCCTGCCTCATTTTTTCTGTGGAATAGGGAAATATATAAATGGTTTATACCTTTTTTATAAGATAAAGGGCAAATGCATTATAATTTACTGCCCCCAAGCTCTGAAGGGACAAATGGACTAAAAAACTATTAATGCCAATCAGGCACACATGAGTATAAAGTTATGTAACTATAACTCATTATTTGCGTTCACTTGAAGAGGACCTAAAAAGCCTCTTGTTGAAAGTGAAAGAGGAGAGTGAAAAAGTTGGCTTAAAGCTCAACATTCAGAAAATGAAGATCATGGCATCTGGCCCCATCACTTCATGGGAAATACATGGGGAAACAATAGAACAGTGTCAGACTGTTTTTTTGGGCTCCAAAATCACTGCAGATGGTGACTGCAGCCATGAAATTAAAAGGCGCTTACTCCTTGGAAGAAAAGTTATGACCAACCTAGATAGTATATTCAAAAGCAGAGACATTACTTTGCCGACTAAGGTCCGTCTAGTCAAGGCTATGGTTTTTCCTGTGGTCATGTATGGATGTGAGAGTTGGACTGTGAAGAAGGCTGAGCGCCGAAGAATTGATGCTTTTGAACTGTGGTGTTGGAGAAGACTCTTGAGAGTCCCTTGGACTGCAAGGAGATCCAACCAGTCCATTCTGAAGGAGATCAACCCTGGGATTTCTTTGGAAGGAATGATGCTAAAACTGAAGCTCCAGTACTTTGGGCACCTTATGCGAAGAGTTGACTCATTGGAAAAGACCCTGATGCTGGGAGGGATTGGGGGCAGGAGGAGAAAGGGACGACCGAGGATGAGATGGCTGGATGGCATCATGAAGATCATGGCATCTGGCCCCATCACTTCATGGGAAATAGATGGGGAAACAGTAGAAACAGTGTCAGACTTTGTTTTTTTGGGCTCCAAAATCACTGCAGATGGTGACTGCAGCCATGAAATTAAAAGGCGCTTACTCCTTGGAAGAAAAGTTATGACCAACCTAGATAGTATATTCAAAAGCAGAGACATTACTTTGCCGACTAAGGTCCGTCTAGTCAAGGCTATGGTTTTTCCTGTGGTCATGTATGGATGTGAGAGTTGGACTGTGAAGAAGGCTGAGCGCCGAAGAATTGATGCTTTTGAACTGTGGTGTTGGAGAAGACTCTTGAGAGTCCCTTGGACTGCAAGGAGATCCAACCATTCCATTCTGAAGGAGATCAGCCCTGGGATTTCTCTGGAGGGAATGATGCTAAAGCTGAAGCTCCAGTACTTTGGCCACCTCATGTGAAGAGTTGACTCATTGGAAAAGACTCTGATGCTGGGAGGGACTAGGGGCAGGAGGAGAAGGGGACGACCGAAGATGAGATGGCTGGATGGCATCATGGACTCAATGGACGTGAGTCTGAGTGAACTCCGGGAGTTGGTGATGGACAGGGAGGCCTCGAGAGCTGCAATTCATGGGGTCACAAAGAGTCAGACACAACTGAGTGAACTGAACTGAACTGAAGTTCTTGTTTTATCCTTACTTGATTCATCTGTGAGAAGAAATACATACCTTTGCACCTTTCAATCACACTCCCCTTAGGACTTTGCCTAGGGCTTTAGGTACTGATCAGAGAAGGAAATGGCAACCCACTCCAGTGTTCTTGCCTGGAAAATCCCAGGGACGGGGGAGCCTGGTGGGCTGCCGTCTCTGGGGTCGCGCAGAGTTGGACACGACTGAAGTGACTTAGCAGTAGCAGTAGCAGTAGTTAGGTACTGATACATTTTGTTTCTCCTTCTTTCTTGGATCACTAAAGCCAGGCTTCCTTCCTCCATCCCATCCTTCCTTAATTCCTACTTCCCTTCCTGCCCTCTTGCTATGTCCCTTGTTCTCTCTGTTCCTGGCGCCTTCCTTGTTTCTTGCTGTGCTCACTCTCTTCCACACTTCCTCCTGTCTTCTTATATCCAGTGAGTATGTGTTAAGCTCACCATACAGCAGACACCATGCTGTGTGCCATGATTAGAGAGATGAAGAGGGCACATAATTCCTGCTCCCAAGAAACTCAGGTTCAGTTAGACAGATATCAGCGTAAACAACTTAAGTGCTGCTCGATAAATACTATGTCAAAGGAAGTAGCCTTTTTCTGTCGTAAAGCTCATAAATCCAGGAAAGTAGAACATCTATCATTATTCTTGTTTCACACATATGATAAAAGGATTAGAGAACGCAAATGGCACACATCAAAATTCACCATCATCAAATAGTGAGTAGGATGCATGGAGTGTTTATGTTGCTGTTTCCAAAATCACCATGCTGCCACCTCAGTCTCATCTTTCATGATACCTTTTTTCATGTCTCTATAGAATACTTGCACTACTTTTTTTCTTGGTGACTCTTATTTTACTTCTAGTTCCTTTCTGTCACCTTCATTGATAGCTCTCTTTCTCAACTACCTCTGTAGCTAATATTGAATAATCTTTTTGCAATAGGGAGCTTTATGACTGTCTTTCTCCTGCCTATATTCCAACTTTCAATACAATAGAGAACAGTGTTACTGTTAACAGTGTTAATTCAGTGTTACAGATTAGTTTATTAGTTTGCATCCCGTTAAAAGCTAGGGAGATCCCAGCTTTTCAAGGATGAGGTTTATAATAAATTTTTAATTAATAAATCTTATTTTTAGGGTAGTTTTAGATTCAGTACAAATTTGACAGAAGGTACAGAGTTCCCATATATTCCCTGCCCACTCCTACCCACCCACACATATCCCACTCTAGCATGGTTCGTTTGTTGTAACAGACAGACCTATAGTGAAACATTGCTATCACAGAGAGTTTACATCAGGATTCAGTCTTGGCACTGTACATCCTGAGTTTTGACAAATGTATAATGATGTGTATCCAGTACTGCAATGTCATATAGAATCGTTTACTGCTCTAAAAAACTGCTGTGCTCCAACTGTTCATCCCTTCCTTCGAAACTTTGATCCTTTTCCTGTCCCTCCAGTTTTCTGACGTTTCAGAGTGTCATAGAGTTGGAATCACACAGTATGTAGTCTTTTCAGATTGGTTTCTTTTATTTAGTAATATGCATTTAAAGTTCCTCCGTGTCTTTTCATGGATGGATAGAGTTCATTTCCTTTTCATGTTGAATAATATTCCATTGTCTGGATGTACCACAGTTTATTTATCTGCTCACCAACTAAAGGACATTTTGGTTGCTTCCAAGTTTTGTTAAGTTCTTTCCTTTCTTAGCACACTGATATTATATAAATATATAAAATGAGATCTTTATTGGTTGCCCTAGAGTTTGCTATATACATATGCAATGAATCTAAATTTACTTTCAAATAATACTATACTACTTTATGGATAGTACAAGTACCTTATAAAAACAAAATAATCCTAATTCCTTCTTTCTGTCCCATTTTTCATTGCTGTCATTCATTTTACTTATGGATAAGCTTATATAAACACACACATATATACATCAGCACACACAATATATTTGCTGCTATTATTAAGAGAAAAACTGATTTTAAATTAAGAATGAGTAAAATGAACGTTTTTATTTTACTTTCATTTAATCATTCTCCTCTGCTCTTCCTTTCTTTATGTAGATCTAAGTTTCTGACCTAAATTAATTTCCCTCTCTCTGAAGAATTTCTTTTAACATTTAAAAGGCAGGCCTATGTGTGTGTGTGTGTGTGTGTGTGTAAGTGAAGGTCGTTCCATTGTGTCTAACTCTTTGTGATCCATGGATTGTACTCTGTCAGGCTCTTCTGTCTATGGAATTCTCCAGGCAAGCGTACTGGAGTGGATAGCCATTTGCTTTTCCAGGGGATCTTCCTAACTCAGGGATTGAACTCAGATCTCCTGCATTGCAGGCAGATTCTTTACCATCTGAATCACCAGGGGAGCCCATAAGGAGGTCTATTGGTAACAAATTCTCTAATTTTCCTTTGTCTGAGAAAGTCTTTATTTCTCCTTCAGTTGTGAAGGATAATTTTTTTTGGGAAACAGAATTCTGGGTTGGTGATTTTTTTTTTTTTTCCTCAACACTTTAAACAGTCCACCCATTCTCTTCTTCCTTGAATGGTTTCAGAGGAGAAGTCAGCTATAATTCTCATCTTTGCTCTTCTAAAGGTAAGGTGTTTTTCTCCTCTGATCTCTTTTAAGATTTTTCTTTATTTTTAATTTTCTAAAGTGAATATGACATGAGTAGGAATAAAATATTTTTTCTTTTTTTTTTCATTTACCCTGATTGATGTTTTCTGAGCTTCCTGGATCAATGGTTTGGCATCTGACATTAACTGGGGGAAAATTCTTAGTTATTGCATCAAAGACTGCTTCCCTTCCTTTTTTCCTCCCTCCCTTCTTTCTTTCCTTTCCTCCCTTTTCGGTATTCTAATATACATATTTTACACATTTTTAGCTGTCCTACATTCTAGGATATTCAGTTCTGTTTTTTTGTCTCACTCTTTTTTCCATTTTCTTTTCAGTTTCGGAAGTTTCTATTGTCATGTCCTTGAATGCGGAGATTCTTTGATTCTCTTACAGAGGCATGATTGACATAGCACTCTATATTAATTTTAGGTGTGTGTACCTGCGCTCTGTTGCTCAGTCACGTCTGATTCTTTGTGACCCCATGGACTGTAGCCGCCAGACTCCTCTCTCCACGGAATTTTTCAGGCAAGAATACATACTAAAGTGCCATTTACTCCTCCAGGGGATCTTTCTGACCCAAGGATCGAACCTGTGTCTCCTGGGTTACCTGCCTTGACAGGAGGATTCTTACCACTGAGCCACCTAGGAAGCCCATAATTTTGGGTGTACAACATAATGACTCGCATTACAAAATGACCATCCAGTTAAAATCCAGTTAGGTCCAGTTAACATCTATCACCATACAGATTTACAAGTGTTTTTTTCTGGTGATGAACTTTCAAGACCCACTCCCCTTTCAACATCCAGTCAGTTCAATTCAGTCGCTCAGTCGTGTCCGACTCTTTGCAACCCCATGAATCGCAGCACGCCAGGCCTCCCTGTGCATCACCATCTCCCGGAGTTCACTCAGACTCACGTCCACTGAGCCCGTGATGCCATCCAGCCATCTCATCCTCTGTCGTCCCCTTCTCCTCCTGCCCCCAATCCCTCCCAGCATCAGGGTCTTTTCCAATGAGTCAACTCTTCGCATGAGGTGCCCAAAGTACTGGAGCTTCAGCTTTAGCATCATTCCTTCCAAAGAAATCCCAGGGCTGATCTCCTTCAGAATGGACTGGTTGGATCTCACATCCAAGCTACTTTCAAATAATCAATACAGTATTATTAACTATAGTCATCATACTGTAATCTTCTCAATACATTTATTTTGTAAATGGAAATTACAGAATGATCTCCTTTACCCCTCCTCAGGCATTCACAAATTCGTTTTCTACATCCACAAGTTCATTTGTTTTTTAAAGAAAGACCTCACGTATACATGAGGTCATGCAGCATTCATCTTTCTCTGTCATGGAGAGATTCTGTTTTCAGCTATTTCACGTCTGCTAGTGAGTCCATCAAGAGCTTTATTTCTGGTACAGTGTTTTTGATCTCCAGCATTTCTTTTTGATTCTTTCTTACAATTTCCATAGGTCTGCTTACATTGTCCATCTGTTTCTTGAATGCTGTCTACTTTTTCCATTAAAGCCTTTAGCACACTCATCATAGTCTTAAAAATCCCTGGTCTGATAATTCCTGTTATAGCTGACTCTGGTTTTCAAGCTTGTTCAGCCTTTTCAAATTACATTTTCTGCCTCTTAGTGTAGTGTACCTTGTAAATTTTGTTGAAAAATGGATATGACAGACAGCATAAGAGGAACTGCAGGAAAAAAAAGCCTTTTTAATGTAGAGTAAGGAATGGGGGAAGGGGAAGCCTTCTGTGGTCCCTTGATTAGGTCTCAATCTTTTTGTGAGCCTGTGTCCTTGGACGAGGAGTTTCAGTCTCATCTCCACTGGATGAAATGGAGTTTCTAAAGGGAGTTTGAGTTGACTATTTCCCTCTCTCCAGATTGGTTAGGCTCTGATAAAACCCCAGCATGTTAGGCTGTAGCAGAGACTTTGTGAACCTATTTCCAGGGCAGGAATAGAGATGCAGACATAGAGAACAGATGTGTGGGCACAGGGGAGAAGGAGAGGGTGGGAGGAATAGGAAGATCAGGACTGACGTATATACGTTACCATATGTAACACATATAACTAATGGGAGCCTGCTGTGAAGCTCAGGAAACAGAACTCGGTGCTCTGTGATGACCTAGAGGGGTGGGATGTGGGGGAGGGATGTGGGAAGGAGGCCCCAGAGGGATATATAATATCCCTCTGATTCACTTCTTTGTACGACAGAAAGTAACACAATACTGTGAAGCAATTATGCTCCAATAATAATAGTAAAAACAAAACAGAACACTCGATTATATTTGGTTATTTTCCTCTTCCCAGCCACTAACATTTTCTCTGATATTCACTGTGAGTACTTAGTAGGACTCCTGGAGGTAAAACTCCCGCTGGAGGCTTTAACTCTCTGAGTTGTCCACACCAAGCCTCCAGCAATTCCTCATTTGCAGTTCAGTTTTTCCCATCCCAGCACTGATTTCTAAGGAGATTTGTGCTGCTGAGTTTCATTCTGGTACGTCATGATTCTCTGTATCGGTTTATTTCTCTTTCCGATTTTGGGGGCAGTGGTTTGCCTTGTGACTTCACTTTTCTGCCAGATCTAAGAAGAGTTGTTAATAATTTCCATTTGTTCAGTTCTTCTTGAGAGAAGTGAGTGGTAACTTCTAATCCCCTTATGTGCCAGACTGGAAACTTGGAACCAGTTTATACTGATTATAACAATGATGGAGAAGGGAAACCACAATAATGGTAGTGAGACAGGTAATAAGAAGATATTTTATACCAGATTAAAATTTGTGGTTATAATGGGCCAGATTTCCCATCAGAGTGAGTCAGCTATAGGATAATTGCTTTAAAATGTTTACTAATTTAGTTATCACCTGAAAATACTTAATCTTTGTAAATTCTAATTTCAAGTGATTTTACATATTGCTGTTTTAATTTGTTCCCAAAGTGGAACAAAAGTCCAGAAAGTTATAATATTGACTAATTTGTGGTCATATTATTTTAGGAAATTTCACATATTATAGACTCCCCTTATAGCTGAAAAATTCACTTTAGTCCATTAAAGCTTCAGGTAGAATAGTTAGCTCAGGAGCAACCTACGGCTTGAAATCACTTCTTAATGTGAAAGCTGCTTATATAATTTGACCATTATTTCTTTCTCTAATGTACTATTACAGTAGAAAACAGGGTATTCATTCAGTAAGATTAAAAGGGAAATAAGAACAAAGAACAGAATGGGTAAAATGTGAGTTCAGAGTAAGCCAGGCTAACTTTTGGACTTCCCTGGCCATGCGCATTTCCAGCTATGTGCCCTTGGCTAAATGATCCCGCTTTTCTAAGCCTCTGTCTCAACACCCCTTCATCACCTGTGTATGGAGAATATCAGGGTGCCTATCTCAATAGACAGCTGTATATGGACTGTTCAGCACTGTCTGGTATATGGAAAGTTTTCAATAATGTTTTTTGTCCCTGTTTATTTACCAGATATCACCGGGCTCCAAATAAATATATGCCAAGCTTTATGCTAGACACTGGAGATGAAATGGCAAGCCGAAAAACCCAACAAACACAGGCCCCTTTTCTTATGAAGCTTAATGTTGAGGAGATGTGAAAGACATAAACCAGATAACCACATAAGTGAATCATGTTCTTGTGGTTGTCCTGAAGAGAGCTACATGGAGCTATAACATATAACAGGAATTTGACCTCCTCTGGATCTCAAGGGGCCCTTGGAACATCCTGCTTGTGGACTAAAACACATTTTGGATTTTTGTATTGTGACATCTCTTCTTTCACCAACATGGAAAAATGGTCACTGGGTTCCTAGAGTGAGGTACTGTAGGTTCTGAAGATATATAATTTGTAAATGTTATAACAATGGAGAACATAAGAATGAGCAATGTTTTTAAATGTATAATATCTTCGTTTAGAATTTGTGCCTGCTACTTGCTAGTTTTTAACTGTTCCACAGAGAATAGAAACAATGCCACTGTCTCATGGTGGCTTGAGTACGAAAAGAGAGGTTGTTCTTCGGTCTTATCACCACTAACCACCCAGTTTATAAAGGCAGAGCTGGATATCGGTGAGACTGGGAATACAGTCTCTCTTTTGTTGCAGCTGCTGGGTTGTGTCAGCAGAATATGACTATTGCTCTGTTGCTGTATCTCTCTTTGTCTAAGATGGCAGGGGACAGAAGACATCTTACACTTCTCAGCTATTTAAACAAATATTGGAACTACAATAATCAAGATGCATTCTACATAGATTAAAAGTGGATACAATGTTAGATTAAAGTAGAATAAAAATACATGGGATTGCCTCCAAATTTTCTGCACTGTGAAGTTTTTTAGATAATGATCTGTTTTATTCATTTTTATAACCCTAATAACTATCATAATGCCTGGCTCACATCAGATTTTCAATCAGTTTTTGTAGTACTGGAATCTTCTTAGCACTCTTGGTGTATTCATGTGGATTTTCTCTCACATGAAGAGGTACAAGCCAGCCAACAATCTCCTGTGATCATTCACAAAGAAAGTGAAGCAACAATGGTTTAATATAAGCTCTTAAATCACTCTCTTAGCTGGAAGTTTTGTTCACTTTTTCCCTAATGGCCTGAATATAAATGAGCATTTTGAGTTTCTGAAAATACTGACTTATCTGCCTTTTAAAATCTAATGGTACAATCAATGAAATTTCTTATATTTGTATAGCGTATTACATTAAAAAGGGTTCTTAATGTGACTTCTCCTTTAATTTCTAGAAAAAACTGAAGTAGGGATATTATTTTTCTTTCAGACACCAGCAAACCAGGGTTTAGATATGCAAGTTGCCTCATGATTAAGGCTCTACTATACAAAGTTCTAGCATTCACATACAGTGTTTTATATATTATTTTAAATAGCTACATATGAAGACAGTTCTATCAATAAAATAAAAACTTTTTTGTATTGGAAATTATAAAAATATATAAGGAAGAGAATTAAAGTCATCTGTTATCTCACAGTTTCAAGGAGATCAACCCTGGGATTTCTTTGGAAGGACTGATGCTAAAACTGAAGCTCCAGTACTTTGGCCACCTCATGCGAAGAGTTGACTCATTGGAAAAGACCCTGATGCTGGGAGGGATTGGGGGCAGGAGGAGAAGGGGACGACCGAGGATGAGATGGCTGGATGGCATCACGGACTCAATGGACGCGAGTCTGAGTGAACTCCGGGAGTTGGTGATGGACAGGGAGGCCTGGCGTGCTGTGATTCATGGGGTCGCAAAGAGTCGGACACGACTGCGCGACTGAACTGAACTGAACTGAACTGACATCTAGATATACTTCCTTCTGGTATGTTTTCTATTATTTATATGTATACAACTTTTACGTTAAAGATCATATAACATACTCAGTTTTGCATTTAGCCTTTTTACTTCTGTATCAGCTCAGTTTGGAATCTTTGACTAAACCTACCTGGGAAATTAAGTTTTATTACTATGGGGCCTAGATTATTTCACAAAAGAGGCAAGTCAGGAAGACTTTGCATTTCAGAGTTAATTTTTATTGCTCTAGTGTAGCTTACTTCCCTGGTGGCTCAGAGGTTAAAGCGTCTGCCTCCAATGCGGGAGACCCGGGTTCGATCCCTGGGTTGGGAAGATCCTCTGGAGAAGGAAATGGCAACCCACTCCAGTATTCTTGCCTGGAGAATCCCATGGACGGAGAAGCCTAGTAGGTTACAGTCCACGGGGTCGCAAAGAGTCGGACACGACTGAGCGACTTCACCTCAGTGTAGCTTACTGTGTGTTAGACATTATTCTATTATTCCAAGTAGTTTACGTGCATTAATTAGTTTAATCCTACATCAACTCTAGCGAATCCTGTGGACAGAGGAGCCTGGCGGGCTACAGCCTCGGTTGCAAAGAGTCGGACACGGCTAAAGACTAAGCACATGCATGCACATCAGACTGTATGGTAAATAATGTTATCATTACTATTTGGCACAGGAAAACAGGCTCAGATTAGGTAAGTATTTTACCAAAGTTCACACAGCTAGTAAATAAAAAGGCTGCAAATTCAGTCTGAACTGTTTGGATCCAGAGTTCATGTTCTTCACTACTACACTCAACTGCCTCTCAGAGTCCTAACTCTCCTCTAGGTTAGTATTCTGAGGCAGCAAATATTGAATGCCTTAAAAACTTAGCATTACAAACCTTGGGACCTTAAATGAGCGCCGCTTGTGGCCAAACTGGAGAGAGTGGAGTTGCTGGTACATCAGCTTTCTTCAAATGATCAGGGTTAAGGAGCTTAGCCAGAAAGACCTGGATAGACCAGGGGAGAGACCTCACAGCAGCATGGGCCAGCAGGGCTGGGGGAAAACCTTCTGCACACACACCTGTTAGGTTGGGACGGTCAGCTGCAGTGATGGCGCCTGCAGACTGATAGACAGTAGGTCTCCCCCAGCCAGGGAGAGGATGGCTGGCCTAGCCCTCTTTTGTACTGCGTGAGTCCTTATGTCTCCTGGATGATGGGGAAGGCATATGAGATGAGGGGAAGAGGAGGTGTTCCAGGACTGTGATAAGAAGCCTTTTGCCAATACGTTAGATGGAGGCTCAAGTCAATTCCAATATAATTTAAGTTATAACTAAATACAGTGGGCACAAAAAGATCTACCACACTTATATAACCATTGCTCTATCCTTTAATAAATAATGCTGCAATAAACATGTTTGAAATTTCACATTTTAGAGCAAGAATTTTATAAAATAATAAGTCCTTACAGTACTGAGCAACAGAAACCTCATACAGCAAATTATAAACTGACTCCCTTTATATGACATTCAAGAATAGGCAGCATTAATTTACACTGATAAAGTAAGAATGGGGGTCACTTCTGTGGGTAATTAATTCAGAAGGGAGACAAGAGAAACTTCTGAGGATGTTGAAATGTTCTATATCATGATCTGTATGATTCTATAGGGATATATATATATAATGTATATATGTGTGTATATATATATACTCATATATACATATGCATATTTTAAGTAAATATGTCAAGCTGTACACCTAAGATTAAATGTCCTTAACTGTTGGAATATTATACCTTAAAAAAGTAAAAGGATGAATAATCAATAGAGATCAAATATTTAGGATTTCTTTGTTTTTTTCCTACCGAAAGGAGTTTCTATTTTATTTTTCCATCTCATGGCTCAATAGTCTAGAAGATCACAAACTTTGACCCATGGGCAAAATCCAGCCCACGGCCTCCAGTATTTGTAGGTAACAATTTGTTAGAACATAGCAATGTATATTTGTTCATGTACTGTAAACACTGCTTTCATGCTACAGTGACAGACCTGAACATTATTATAGAGACTCTATGGCCCACGAAGCCTAAACTATTCAGCATCTGGCCTTTCACAGGAAAAGTTTGCTGCTTCTTGATCTAGATGACTTTTTGGTTCCCTTCTAATACCAAGATTTTGACTCTGTGATTCTTGAGTTCAGCACATTTTCCTCTGGAAAAATCTACAGAACTAATGCCAATACCCTTTAAATTTATTATTTGTAACAGGACCACAGCCCATTTTGTCTTGATCTTTAATTTCCACCTTATAAGTTTCTATTTAAAAAAAAAGGAACAGAAGTGTTTTGAGTATAAACAATTCCAAAACACATCAGTTTGACTGAAACTTAGGCCATGAATCATATTAAAAGTGTTTATCTTTGTTCAGGAAGGATGATGAACCCTGCAACAGAAGATATTGAACTGGAATGTTATTCCTCGCAGTTTCTAAGATATGAAGGCAAAAAAAGAAAAAAGAGAAAAATTGGGAGGAAAAAGCATCCTGAGAAGTCTTCCAGCTCCACCTCTGCAATGTTTCAAGTGTGCAAGTTGGTTAATGCTTAATACTTCTTACCTTGGGGCTGTGGATACCTGCTGTTTAAGGCATTAGAAAAGCGATCAGCTTGCTCTGGATGAAACTGCTGCAGAATAAACAGCCTTATAAGCCTAGCACTACTGTGCTTTCAGTGTATTATTCACCCGTTCAGTTTCTCTTCACTCTTTGGAGGTTTCTTAGGGTTTCACGGCATCTATTCTGAACTGATGATATTAATGATGCCAATAGGCAGGCCCCAGAGATTGCTGTTTTAAGAAAGCTTTACTGGAGCAATCTTAATATAACTATCCTGAGTCTCTGGATTTTTAAAATTTTCTTTGGCTCTTTTTTCCCGTTGCCCTTGAGAAGCCCACAATTTGCTATTTCTTGTTGTTACTTACAGTTTCTCCTCTACTGACACTTTGGATTAAGGTTGTTATTAAGTTACTATTCCATTCCTTTGGGATAACCCTATCTCCATACATTGTAGGTAGAACCTTGCCAGCAACCTGCTGTTCACAAATCGGGAACTACAGCAGAAGCCAAGCAATTCCTTTGTTGCTGTCATTTCAGATACATTGAGCACTATCAACGTACTGAATATACAAAACAGAAGGCGCCTACCCTCTACATGCTTACAATATTGGCCTTAGGAGATAGGAAAGCTCTTAGGGCAAACAGAGCAGTTAAAATGAGTAGGGCAGTGATATTAACAAGCTCTAAAAATAAAGTAAAACTTGTTGCGCTAAGAGCATTTGCAAAATGAATTCTTCAGCTTTCAAGTCATCTCCTCTATCTCTATGTATTCTGTTAGCACGCCTCACAAAAGTTTGAAGTTCTTTAGACAGAGTCTGATACTTTGTCACTCAGCCATCTTTCTCCTGGCCCTTGACGAGCCAGGATCCAGCATGCCACATTCTCTGAAGAGAGGTGTGGCCATCTCTGATCCCACAGGAGAGGCCCCGCAGGGCTGCAAGCCAGACTTCTGAGGAAGGAGTGCCAGTGAGATAGAGTTGGCTCTGCAATCGCTGGGGAGACTGAAACCTGGATTCACCTGCTGCTGTGAAAAGGAACTATCTCTCTCGGGGTGAAAATGTGTTGCTGTCTTGGTGATCTCAGCAAACCAAAGCAGAGAGAAATCCCGGAAGAAGCATATAGGGAACACACGGAAATAGCGTGTTTCCTTTTCTGGTGTGTGTGGCTTCCCAGTCTTCCTCTATCATTCTAAGGGAAGAAACTGCCACAGCCAGGATGAAGCAGCCTTGCTGATGTGACACTTAAAGTCACTGTGGCAGTCAGGAAGCCCACCAGAAACCAACAGGAACAGGAAAGAGAAGAAGAAGAAAAAGAAGATCCTTCTCCTCCTCCAACCGAGGAGACGTCTAGCTCCTCTTACTTACTGTCAAAGCTTAACAGGCAGCAGCCTGTGAACGAGAAAAGTGGGTTGCAGAGTCCCATCAAAAAGAGTAAGAGAAGGGAGGTTTGGAGCTGAGACATGGTGACTTAATATGTGCATGATTCCTTTCCCCACAAAGTTGTGTTCTGTTTTCACTGATCGAACAGAAACACTGATGGATACTAAGAAACACATTTCTCAGCTGTGCTGTGAACCATTAGCTAGACTATCTGGGAGCGAAGAAGAGAAAGGGAAAGCAGAAGAAAGACTTTGAGGAGGGAGCTGGAGATAATGCCCCAGGAATGGACTTCACTCTCAACTGGAACTATTATTGGTTAGTGAGACATGTTCTCAGTATGTAGGGAATGGAAGAAAATGAGAAAAAGCAAGTCGAAAGAGAGGCAGTCATTTCACAGGCACGTTGTCTCCACTTGCCAAACATCATGCTGCTTCTCTAAACTGTTTATCCTGATCCTCACACCCTCTGCAACACCCTGGGCAGAACACAATACAGAAAACATCTAGAATAAGCTGAGTGCCTTCGAGGAGGAAGGGCATGGTGAGAATATGCGCGCAGTTCTCCTCCGCATACGGAAGCCTCGAACTCGTTTCTGTTTGTTTTGCTAACTAAATGCTATGCGATTGGCTGTCATCTGGTGTGTCTTTTGGTGTGGTCCACAAATGGTGCAGCTTCTTCGTTTCCCACAGGCTGTATTTACAGTGGCATAATTATGTGTCTAGAATTCAAGTTAAGAAGAAAAGGAAAAAAAGTCATAAGTAGAGCACGACAGCCTTAAACTTCAGTGAGTTAGGAGGTAAAGGTTTACCGGTGAGTGTTCCTTGCTACAAATAATAAAGAAGAAACGCTGTGCGCTGTAAAATTCTCTTTTATTTTAACCGTTAGTTTATTCAGATTGTTGTGTGTTTTAGTTTTCACATCTTTGGAGTGACAGTGGCCATACTGTATGTCTTTAAGGACTTCAAAAACTTCAAGGAATATACAGCTGAATGTGAGTCTTGCTTCTGGCACTTATGAGTGATATATCTTGGCTTAAAACATACGAATAGGTCCAAAGTTTAGTTTCTTTTCTAAAATGGGGACAAGGAATAGGCTGAGGGTGGTTAAGTACTTCAACACCTTGACTTATCCATATATATCACCAAAATATTAGTTATTATTAGCTAGCATTATTATAATCTCATGCGGTAAACAATCTACCTCCCAATGAAGGAGACACAGGAGATGTGGGTTCAATCCCTGGACCAGGAAAATTCCCTGGAGGAGGAAATTGCAACCCACTCCAGTATTCTTGCCTGAAAAATCCCATGCAAAGAGGAGCCAGGTGGCTACACTCCATGGGGTTGCAAAGAGTTGGACACAACTGAGCAAGAGAGTTCCAGAAAAACATTTATTTCTGCTTTATTGACTATGCCAAAGCCTTTGACCATGTGGATCACAATAAACTGTGGAAAATTCTGAAAGAGATGGGAATACCAGACCACCTCACCTGCCTCTTGAGAAATCTGTATGCAGGTCAGGAAGCAACAGTTAGAACTGGACATGGAACAACAGACTGGTTCCAAACAGGAAAAGGAGTATGTCAAGGCTGTATATTGTCACCCTGCTTATTTAACTTCTATGCAGAGTACATCATGAGAAACGCTGGACTGGAAGAAACACAAGCTGGAATCAAGATTGCCGGGAGAAATATCAATAACCTCAGATATGCAGATGACACCACCCTTATGGCAGAAAGTGAAGAGGAGCTAAAAAGCCTCTTGATGAAAGTGAAAGAGGAGAGTGAAAAAGTTGGCTTAAAGCTCAACATTCAGAAAATGAAGATCATGGCATCTGGTCCCATCATTTCATGGGAAATAGATGGGGAAACAGTGGAAACAGTGTTAGACTTTATTTTTTTGGACTCCCAATCACTGCAGATGGTGATTGCAGCCATGAAATTAAAAGACGCTTACTCCTTGGAAGAAAAGTTATGACCAACCTAGATAGCATATTCAAAAGCAGAGACATTACTTTGCCAACAAAGCTCCGTCTTTTCAAGTCTATGGTTTTTCCTGTGGTCACGTATGGATGTGAGAGTTGGACTGTGAAGAAGGCTGAGCACCGAAGAATTGATGTTTTTGAACTGTGTTGTTGGAGAAGACTCTTGAGAGTCTCGTGGAATGCAAGGAGATCAAACCAGTCCATTCTGAAGGAGATCAACCCTGGGATTCCTTTGGAAGGAATGATGCTAAAGCTGAAACTCCAGTACTTTGGCCACCTCATGCGAAGAGTTGACTCATTGGAAAAGACCCTGATGCTGGGAGGGATTGGGGGCAGGAGAGGACTGCAAGGAGATCCAACCAGTCCATTCTGAAGGAGATCAACCCTGGGATTCCTTTGGAAGGAATGATGCTAAAGCTGAAACTCCAGTACTTTGGCCACCTCATGCGAAGAGTTGACTCATTGGAAAAGACCCTGATGCTGGGAGGGATTGGGGGCAGGAGGAGAAAGGGACGACAGAGGATGAGATGGCTGGATGCCGTCACTGACTCGATGGACGTGAGTCTGAGTGAACTCTGGGAGTGGGTGATGGACAGGGAGGCCTGGTGTGCTGTGATTCATGGGGTCGCAAAGAGTCGGACACGACTGAGCGACGGAACCGACTGAACTAAGCATGCACACGCATGTATTATAGAGCTATAATATTATTTGTCCCTATTAGTATTATAATTACTACTGCAAAGCATTGTTACGGTAATTTTGGCATTTACCTATGTGATATCTCTAATTCCTCTAAAGTCTAATTTATACTTGTAGACTAAAAGCATTGCTTGCTTTCCTTGCCCATGTGGCTTGCCTAAAGGAGCAGCAAGCTGGAGAAAATAAAACTCTATTAAGAGAAGTGAGCACAAGCCTATTCTGCAGCTGCTCTGTAGAATCCAGCACATCCATGGGCAACATTCTGTTTGCAGCTTGAACTTACCTGCAGGGGTGCTCACTGTGGGCAGATTCAGTTTGCATGTCTGATATAACACCTTGGTGATCAAGAAGGCATTTAAAATTCAAGTTGGTAACATCTATCAGTGCCAATACCAATGAAATAACTATTTTATTCCTATATGCTAACAGTGATATGAGAAATCAGTTAAAAATAATACTTGATCTGTATAACATTGAAGAACACTTTGTAATTTATTGTTAGATCAACACACAAGAATTTGAACTTTCAGCATGGAAGATAAATGAAAGATTCCTAATTTAGTCCGGTTAACTGCCTAGGATACTGCTAGAGCTTGTGGGATTTCAGTGAATGATTTGAACAGCTTTTTATCTCTCTGAATAATAACACACTTGGGATGTATATAGAAGTAGAATTTGGAGACACATATGGCAAGGCTGCAAGGTGGAAATAATTTGGAAAAGTTTCCTAAGGTTTTGGCTAGATTACTTAAACTAATTGGTAATTTCTTTCCTGAAATGTCAAATAACTGTGACACCTCAAAATGATGTGCTTGGTTTTAACCACTTGCAAGTGAAGTTCCAGGACTCTAGCATCTGCTCCTGTGCCAAGATTGTGACTAATGCCTGCTGTTAGTGTTCCTGGAGAAGGATGTCCTTCTTGGGCATCCTTTCTTGGTAATTAAAGAATGTCTTCAAACTCACTGTTTGAAGGGGGGCATTTCCGTCCCCAGTCTATTTCTCTACTTAGAGCAAACACTTAATTTATAATTATTACATGGTAGTGAAGATAACTACTCTATAACACCACCACTTGGATCAAATAAATTATCCCTCCAAAAGAGAGGGTTCAATATTTGCTTCTATATTTAATGAATATAAATGCAGGTTCACGAGTGGCTCAATTGTAATTGATGTAAACAATGCAATTTCTTATTCAAAATAATCTAACTAAAATTTATTTACTTCTTTCCAACCCCAATGAGGTTTTAAAAATTCACATGTGGTGACCAGATCTTAAGATGCCTCCACTACTCAAGCCATGTTGGGGAAATCCACATGGCAAAGAACTGCTAGCTTCTGAGAACAGAGGAGGCCCCTGGTAAAGGTCAGTAAAAACTGAAGATCTTAATTTTACAACCACAAGGATCTTAAGATTGTCAAAAACCATGAAAGTGGGGAAGCAGATCCTTCCCTAGTCCCCAAATGAGAACACAGCCTTGGATGATATTTTGTAAACATATAAAACCTTCAGCCAGAGAAGCTGTCTTGCTGCTCCCATGGTTCACTGAACCCAGGGTAGATAAGGCGCGACTGGGGAAGCTTTCTTATTTAAGGAATCAAGTAGATTTTTCCCAGAAAATTCTAGCACTCCTCTTCACTGAATGGATACTAGCGCTCTCCAGAAGAATCACCGATAGGAAGGACCCTTTTCCTTTAACCATATTCTACCCTTGATTTGAGGTCAGTTGTAAAAAATGAACTTTTACTTCTCTTTCAGTTCAGTTCAGTGGCTCAGTTGTGCCCAACTCTTTTTGAGGAGGTATATTAGTGAACTATAGAATTCACTACATTTTATTTTTCAATTATAAAATGAAGAAGATGGATTAAATAATTGGTAACATCCTTCCTATCATGGGTTTTTTGATCAGAGAGCAGAGGTTAGAAGTTCTTACCATTTTTCAACAAATTGGAATAACTGCAACACAAAACATCTATATTGGCATGTAGTTGGTAGAACACCAAACTATTAGGAACAGTAATATTTGTGGGTTTTAGTGGCACATTATATAATAATAGTTACTGTAACTTTGAAGTAGTGTTAAGAGTAAACAGTAGCTTAAGATCTCTTTCAGATATTTACTAGTGTAAATGTTAAAAAAAAGTTAAAACTAGTGATTTGCTAATACATAAGTGATGCAGAAAATTACAAATGTCACTTAGAAGCTAATGAAAATAAAGATATAATTATTTCTTCCACCTTAATCTATCAAGTTCCTTCTATTCATGAACCTCTTAGAATTTCATGGACCCCTAGATCAAGAACCTTTGTCACAGACCATTGTTTCAGGAAATTAATAAAATACATAATATGAATGACTGCAAGCTTGGGGATTCAGTTGTAGTTCTCTTATATCATTTCCTCCAATTTTCTCATAATCTGATTATGAAAGTATGTGGTTTGTTTTCACAGCTAGATTGTGAGTGGCTTAAAAGTGACCATCCACATCTTTGATTTACTTCTAGTACTATTCTTAAAACTGACTTTTCAATAAAATAACTTTGGAAATTGAAAAAAAAAAAAAAAGATATTCCCCACCTATGTTAGGCCCTCTGAATCACAGTGACTACACAGGAACCTGCAAATCTGTATTTCTAAAGGCTTCCAAGATTATTTTGAAAAGCAGTAGCTTTCACCAAGTTGATGATTCACATTAAAGAACTACTGTCATTTAACACCTGGCATAATGCCTTTACACAAATTACATTCTCAGTAAATGGTTAGGGATTTGAATGAGAGAAACTAGGACGTACAAAAGGAGTTTACATTACAAAACACCACCAAAAAGCCCCTCACTCGAATATGACATAAAAGTATCCCTAAGAAAAAGGTTCTGTTCCTAGGGTTTTTTAAATAACAAAATTATGTTTGAAGACATACTCCGTTGCTCTTACATAAGAGTTCTTAATACAAATTGCTCCTACAATTCAGTGCTAGGGAAATTTTAATTCCTCAGATGAACAATTATGGTTCTCTTTATTATAATATAAATGCCAGGTAGCTTTGACTTGACTTTATAGAATTTACTGGAGAGACAAGGAGTGGAACTATTGTTAGATCATTTATGTTGGTTGTATGGCAAATGTCACTGTGACAAATGACTTGGAAGAATCAATCAAACATAATTATTTGTGAGAGTTGGACCATAAAGAAAGCTGAGTGCCAACAAACTGATGCTTTTGATGTGGTGTTGGAGAAGACTCTTGAGAGTCCCTTGGAATGCAAGGAGATCAACCCAGACAATCTTAAAGGAAATCAGTCCTGAATATTCATTGGAAGGACTGATGCTGAAGCTCCAATACTTTGGCCCCCTGATGTGAAGAACTGACTCATTGGAAAAGACCCTGATGCTAGGAAAGATTGAAGACAGGAGAAGAAGGGGATGGCAGAGGATGAGATGGTTGGATGGCATCACTGACTCAATGGACATGAGTTTGAGCACGCTCGGGAGTTAGTGATGGACAGGGAAGCCTGGCATTAGCCCATGGTGTCACAAAGAGTCAGACATGACTGAGCAACTGAACTGAATTGATACTAAACCAAACCATGGCCTTTTGGATCCAAATTTAAGATATATTAAGCCCTAGTACCACAGTGTTATCGCTGAAACATGAGAATACATTTTTTGAGAAGACAGCCAAAGAACCTTGAATTAACTATTTGCAGATTTGTTTAAATATTAATCAATGTTCATTTATTACAAATTAACCATAGCTAAGATGTGTCCATGTACATATACTACTTGTGTCAGTTGACTAGCAAGAGTGCTCTTAATTAATAACAAGTCCTTTACAAATGGATTAGAAAACTCTTCTTACCATGGATGGCTAGAGCAATGACAGAGTTTACCCTTCCCTTTTGTTTTGCGTATTTAATTCTGCCTGTTCTGGAATATGCTGCTTCTCTTTGGTTGAACTCTGGCACTCTCTAAATTCCTTTGCATTTTCTCAGTTTGTTATCTCAAGACCATGCCATAACAATTTTATTCTTCCTACTGTTTTTCCTTACCGTATATACTGCACAACTTTGCTCTGTGTACAGCCTTGTTTCTCTTTGAATCCCTTCTTTTTGCTTAAGCTCTCAAAGTTACAATTTCGTATTTCACTACCTATCTTCCTCCCAAACTAACCTTGGACAAACTACTCTTTTAATAAACTGCATTTACAGACTCACAACAAAAAGATATCAACCTAGTTGACACTTCCAACAGGAGTCTTCCTTGACGCCTGAAGTACAGATTAGGGTTGCTTGATTACAAACAACAGTAACTAAGTTCAGCGGCTAGAAGCACAACAGAATTTCTAAGGCTCTTAGAACTGATAAGTAGGGGGAAAGTGTTGGAAACTATACAAGCAGGAAGCTCAGCAACTATCTTATAACAGGAACCATTTGCTTTGGCTACTTCAGCAGGGATGGATGACGAATTCCAATAGTTTATTCTATATTTTTAATACTCAAGGAGTGAACTCTGGAAAAAAAAGCAAATGATTACTGCCTTAGGCTAATACATTCATGCCTTGAATTAATTGGGCTGTGAAAACAAAGAACTTGCACATATTATTTCTGTAGAATGTCAGGCATGTGAATTTACCATTCTATAAAATGCTCCATGGAAAAGTAATTCTCCAAAAGGAAAGACAGGAGCTTTGTTGGTGTTGCTTATTCACTTAGTTGTATGCGACTGTTTTGCAACCCCCTGGACCGTAGCCGGCCAGGCTTCTCTGTCCATAGGATTTCCCAGTCTAGAATACTGAAGTGGGTTGCTATTTCTACCTCCAGGGAATCTTCCTGACCTAGGGATGGAAACTGTGTCTCTTTCATCTCCTGAGCTGGTAGGTGGATTCCTTACCACTGAGCCACCCGAGAAGCTCACAGGAGCTTAGGGAAAGAGGATAAAGCAAGGGTCTTCAGAAATACAAATGTCCACTATGTTGTAGCTTCTGACTATTCCCGTAGTACTCCATGATTCCCTCCTCATGACACATTCCATGTTATCTTGCCTATTCTCCAAATACTTCTCTGGGTTCTAAATTCTGCGAGGTTAATGACCATGCTTGTCTTATTTATCATGGCTTGCGTTTTCTGGACCTAACAGAGTATGGCTCATATTTTAAATAAATATTGAATAAATTAAAATATTTTTTGACATATTTGACTATAGTCATTATGCTGCCTTTTTCTCACTATACTTCTGTGGCAACGGCAGAAAACTTCCTTTAAACATACTTACCTAATAATGAAAATTCATTGAGTCATATAACTGTAAAGATAAGAGGTACAGTAGGTTTCAGGCTTCACAAAAAATCCTTTTATTTCTCTCAGTCCAGCCTTGGATATGGTCAGTTTGCTCAGGTATGGTTCCCTCACCATCTTGAAATGGTTGCCAATAGATACTAGAACTATAAATGTCTTTTTTTCTTTTTAATGTCTAACATACATTTGGATCCAGAATTCCTGGATCTGGGTTGAAGAGAATAGCTCCTTGATACACCGGTTTTGGTCATATGTTTACTTACCCTTGGACTAAATCCTTTGCCTCATAGCAGGAAATGAGTTTCTTTTTCAGCCTGGTGCTAGGGTTGGAGTCCATTTTCCTCAGTTTCCTTCCACTTTTTTTTTATTCATTTGGGAAGTGGCAGGAAGGAAATATTTCTGGTGAGACTACTAACAAATGATATCACCAGTCAAGTTTATAGCCAGTAATGGCCACACACTGACTTCTTGAGTATGACCTCACCCCACAGACTGTACTGTCATTCTCTTTAGTCTGCTATTCTTGTCTCTCTGAATCCTAGAAAAATATATTAATCTTGCTTCTGTGGTTGAAGTGAAAAATGAACAACCCCAGAAAGACTTCTGTGTGGTCAAGGAGAATTAAACTCTGAAACACAGATCTTTCTTGTAATAGCTTCTTGTTTTTCACTCTTTCCTCCTTGCTGCGTCTGGCTGATGAAGATGGCAAGTGCACTTTTGCTTCCATCAAAGGTTATCCAGAAACAGAAGAGACTTAGTCTCAGTCTTTTGTCAAATCCTATATTCCCTTTTCTCAATCCCACAACTATAATTTGGTTCTGCTGACACAATTATGGAGAGTGATTTACTAAGGCAGGGAAAAGAGGAAGCTGAAATACCTTTTTGCCTAATCCTCAGAAACCTTTATGCATTCCTCTTCAAGCAAAAATAAAATAAAATAAAATAAAATTCCAGAGGGAAGTTTTATAGAGGCTGTTCCAACAGCTGCACTTATCAAAATACCATAAAGTGCACTGGTCATTCAAGGGTGGTAATGGAGTGAAGTATTTAACCAATTCAACATCTTATTTTTCACTTGTTAGCAACTTGTTGTGTGTTATTACCATTTGCTTTCAAAACAATAAGCTAGGCACTTGTCCATCACTGGTAAAACACTTGTTCCTAGCTATTCTCTGAGAACATCTGGGAAAGCAGAATGATTTTTTATCATAAAGAAATCATGTGTGAGAGAGAAATAATATTAGTATCAGTTCAGTTCAGTCGCTCAGTTGTGTCCAACTCTTTGCGACCTCATGAACCGCAGCATGCCAGGCCTCCCTGTCCATCACCAACTCCCGAAGTGCACCCAAACCCATGTCCACCGAGTCGGTGATGCCATCGAACCATCTCATCCTCTGTCGTCCCCTTCTCCTCCTGCCCTTGATCTTTCCGAGCATCAGGGTCTTTTCAAGTGAGTCAGCTTTCACATCAGGTGGACAAAATATTGGAGTTTCAGCTTCAGCATCATTCCTTCCAATGAACACTCGAGACTGATCTCCTTCAGAGTGGACTGGTTGGATCTCCTTGCAGTCCAAGGCTCTCGAGAGTCTTCTCCAACACCACAGTTCAAAAGCATCAATTCTTCTGTGCTCAGCTTTCTTCACAGTCCAACTCTCACATCCATACATGACCACTGGAAAAACCATAGCCTTGACTAGATGGACATTTTTTGGCAAAGTAATGTCTCTGCTTTTGAATATGCTATCTAGGTTGGTCATGACTTTCCTTTCAAGGAGTAACTGTCTTTTAATTTCATGGCTGCAATTATCATCTGCAGTGATTTTGGAGCCCAGAAAAATAAATTCAGCCACAGTTTCCACTGTCTCCCCCTCTATCTGCCATGAAGTGATGGGACTGGATGCCATGATCTTCGTTTTCTGAATGTTGAGCTTTAAGCCAACTTTTTCACTCTCCTCTCTTACTTTCATCAAGAGGATCTTTAGTTCCTCTTCACTTTCTGCCATAAGGGTGGTGTCATCTGCATATCTGAGGTTATTGATATTTCTCCCGGCAATCTTGATTCCAGCTTGTGCTTCCTCTAGCTCAGCGTTTCTCATGATGTACTCTGCATATAAGTAAAATAAGCAGGGTGACAATATACAGCTTTGATGTACTCCTTTTCCTATTTGGAACCAGTCTGTTGTTGCATGTCCAGTTCTAACTGTTGCTTCCTGACCTGCATATAGGTTTCTCAAGAGGCAGGTCAAATATCAGTAGTGTCTGACTCTGTGCGACCCCATAGATGGCAGCCCACCAAGCTCCCCTGTCCCTGGGATTCTCCAGGCAAGAACACTGGAGTGGGTTGCTATTTCCTTCTCCAATGCAGGAAAGTGAAAAGTGAAAGTGAAGTCGCTCAGTCATGTCCGACTCTTCATGATCCCATAGACTACAACCTTCCAGACTCATCTGTCCATGGGATTGTCTACACAAGAGTGCCATTGCCTCTTCGAATGTTAGTATAAATTACCCTAATTAAATATAAGGTACTTCAGTGCCTAAATCATGACCAAAGTAAGGCATTGTAAACACTATTAGTGCTTTAGGAGTGAAATGCCACCTCAAACAAGCCCATTAGTTCTCAGAATTCTCCAGTTGTGCAGAATGAACATTTTGGAGGAATTATGTCCCGTATTTTCTGTCTGTAAGACACAGTGTAATAACCTGCCACAGCCTCAAAGATGCTTTTAACCAATGGACTATCATTAAAGCTCTTTTGCCCTAGAATTTATATTTTAACAAATTTGAACTCAGTTGCAAAGGTTAAAATGTGAACTTTATCCTGTTTACCCAGAATTCTATTTTAACATTTAAATAATTAAAGTTGAAAACCATGTCAAACTTTTAAAATAGTCAATACAATTCAGAATGTAGATCATGACAAGCAGAATGCTGGATTTTTGGTCTAAGAATTCATCCAAAATCAGTGACATTTTAGCCCCAAGAGGTGGATCTTCTGAATATAAACAACTACTTTCTACTTGCAAACAATGTTCAATACCTGTTTTCAGGCTTTAATTTTCTTTTGCCTTCTTATTTTCTTTTTTGTTTTTCACCTAAAAATCAATGATCCCTAAGGATTTGTCGATGGATTTCTCTCTTTCCTTAGGCAAGGAGCCTTTAATCAGATTTGCTCTTTTTCAATGGTTTCTCTACCCTCCATAGAGAGAGCAAGATTTCAGCAACAATTGTCAGCTAGCACAAATAGATTGTGATTATATACAAAACGTCTGTGAAGATTTGCAGAAATTGGAGTTTTATGTTGAATAGCACCTGAAACATAATTAGATGTTGGAAATGAGAGGAAAATGCTTCTTGAGGCAATAAAATGTCTTTGCAAAGTGTTCATTTATTTACATATTTTAAAATATGAACTTTGAAGGCCTCTGAAAATATTCCATGAATTCTGAGGGGTGTCTTCTGTCTTTGTAATGGCTGACTGGAAATATTTCCAAGGGTTTATTTATAATTAATATTAAAGGAAATAAATCCTGAATATTCATTGGAAGGACTGATGTTAAAGCTGAAGCTCCAATACTTTGGCCACCTGATGTGAAGAGCTGACTCATTGGAAAAGATCCTGATGCTGGGAAATACTGAGGGCATGAAGAGAAGGGGGTGACAGAGGGTGAGATGTTTGGATGGGATCCTCAATTCAATGAATATGAGTTTGAGCAAACTTTGGGAGACTGTGAAGAACAAGGAAGCCTGGTATGCTGCAGTCCATGGGGTCACAAAGAGTCAGACATGACTGAGGTATGGATTGATAGTAATAAGTGAGGTACAACTTAAGATATCCTTGAGAATGATAGAAGATTGATCCTTATATTCCACTTTCTGCCAAACATTTTAAAATTTCCTTCCATTTTTTTCCTTGTAATGTTCTTTCTGGATATTATGCCTTACAAGGCTTTTTTAAATCTTCTATCATAATACTGCTGTTTTATTGTTGTCTGTGGAGGGCATGGGCTGAGTTTCTGTAAAACCGAAGTTGGTTTTGATATGGAGACTGAGGACACCCCACATGCACAAAGACAGTGTGGAAAGGTTTATTACTCATATAATGAGACTTTCCTGGGTTAACAGGGCAGACACCTAAACCAGTCTGAGATGACCTGACCAAAGGGATAAATGAAGGCTTGGGTTTTCACTGTGGTTAAGGGGTGGGGCCACAGAGAGGGTCCCTGGCAGGGCTCCAAGTTTGTGAGCTTTGAACTTTTGGCTGACATCCAGAGAAGGAGTACCTTCTCTTAACTTGACTTTTTCATTCACTTTCTTAGATTGAGGGCAAGAAGGGAAGGGGGCAGGGGTGATGCTGGAAAGCTGTGTTTAAACATCCCAAATTAAGGGAGACTTGAATACAATCACTCTAAATGAAAGTCTGTTTTCATAAAATTAAAAAAAAAAAACGGAATAAAAAACATGTATGAGGTTAAAAACCAAATGGAATGTGGGGATCTTCTTTGAATTTTTAAAAGTATTTTGACATAATTGAGACATAGAAAGGCTAACAGGAAACTCAGGCTTTATCTCACATTGTTCTCCCCAACTCTGCCTACACCAATGAAAAATTGTGCATGAGAGTCACAGCTGGTCCTCTTTGCTCTGTCACTCATCTCTAGTGTTTGCCTCTCTGGCTTTTCTGCTTCATGACAGTTGCTGCCTTCTCTCCTGTGTACTTGCCTGAATTGATACCCTTGTGTTACCAACTTCCTCTAAACTCCTGACTTCCATGACTTTTGACTATAAAGTTCCTTCAGCTTCTTGAGACTGCTCAGCTTATTTAGAGGGTTTTCTGTTGGGAGAACTGTTGAGCCTCTAGGTACACTTTTATCTCCCCTTACACATTGATAACTTACAGTGATTTCAGATTCATGATCTCCAAAGAAGAGATTTAGCTTTGGGACCAGGGACCATGCTTGATCACTTAAGAGCTTTTATGTAGCAGAGTTTTATTAAAGTATACAAAGGGACAGAGAAGGCTTCTGACATAGACATCAGAAGGGAGTGGAGAGTGCCCCATCACTAGTCTTAGCAAGGGAGCTATATACTTTTTAAATTGGTTATTACAATAAATCAAAAGAATAACTCAAGGTTGTAAAGATCTTACTAGACCCACTCCCACAATTTACATTTTAAGATGACAGGATTAGAATAACAATAGAAAGATCTTGCCAGACCCACTCCCATAATATACATTTAAAGTAACAGGATTAGTCAGAAGGTTTTCAAGGAGAAACTGTCTTCAAGCAGGATACATTGTTATGTAATCCTTACTAAGGAATGTAGAAAAAAAAGTTTGTCCTTTCCTCCTCCTTGAGAATTCCAGACCCCTCTCTCCTCCTCAGGGACCCCGGACTTCTTATCAACCTGCCTAGGAACTGACTCTCTCAACATGAGCTCCGGGTGCAGTAGACCTTGGTATGGCATAAGCCCCCTTGGAAAAGGTTGCCATTAACCTCAAAATAGAGCCACCAGAACTTACACAGGACTGGGGAAACAGACTCTGGGAGGCACAAACAGAACCTTGTGCACACCGGGATGCAAGAGAAAGGAGCAGTGACCCCACAAGAGACTGACCCAGACTTGCCCACGAGTGTCCAGGAGTCTCTGGCTGAGGCGTGGCTTGGCGGTGGCCTGCTGCAGGGTTGGGGGCACTGAGTGTGCATGCAGGTGACCTTTTGAAGGGCGTCACATTATCTTCAGTACTTCCACCATACTTTGGCCTCAGGTCAAGTAACAGGGAGGGAACACAGACCTGCCTTTCAACAGAAAATTGCATTAAAGATTTACTGAGCATAGTCCTGGCCATGAGAACAAGACCCAGTTCTCTTCCCCATCAGGAAGCTTCCATAAGCCTCTTATCCTTCTCCATCAGAGGGCAGATGGACTGAAAACCACAATCACAAAAAAACTAATCAATCTGATCACATGGACCACAGCCTTAACTAACTCAATAAAACTATGAGCCATGCCATGTGGGGCCATCCAAGACAGACAGGTCATGGTGGAGAGTTCTGACAAACTGTGGTCCAGTGGAGAAGGGAATGGCAAACCTCTTCAGTATTCTTGCCTTGAGAACCCCATGAACGGTATAAAAAGGCAAAAAGACAGGACACTGAAATATGAACTCCCCAGGTCAGTAGGTGTCCAACACGCTACTGGAGACGAGTAGGGAAATAAATCAAGAAAGAATGGAGAGATGGAGCCAAAGCAAAACCAAAACACAGTTGTGGATGTGACTGGTGATGGAAGTAAAGTCTGATGCTGTAAAGAGCAATGGTGCATAGGAATCTGGAATTTTAAGTCCCTGTATCAAGGCAAATTGGAAGTGGTCAAACAGGAGATGGCAAGAGTGAACATCAACATTTTAGGAATCAGTGAACTAAAATGGACTAGAATGGGTGAATTTAACTCAGATGACCATTATGTCTACTACTGTGGGCAAGAACCCCTTAGAAGAAATGGAGTGGCCATCATAGTCAACAAAAGAGTCTATAATGCAGTACTTGGATGCAGTCTCAAAAACGACAGATGATCTCTGTTCATTTCCAAGGCAAACCATTCAATATCACAGTAATCCAAGTCTATGTCCTGACCAGTAATGCCGAAGAGGCTAAAGGTGAACAATTCTATGAAGACCTACAAGACCTTCTAGAACTAACACCCAAAAAAGATGTCCTCTTCATTATAGGGGACTGGAATGCAAAAGTAGGAAGTCAAGAAACACCTGGAATAACAGGCAAATTTGGCCTTGGAGTACAGAATGAAGCAGGGCAAAGACTAATAGAATTTTGCCAAGAGAATGCACTGGTCATAGCAAACACCCTCTTCCAACAACACAAGAGAAGACTCTGCACATGGACATCACCAGATGGTCAACACTGAAATCAGATTGATTATATTCTTTGCAGCCAAAGATGGAGAAGCTCTATACAATCAGCAAAGGCAAGATTGGGAGCTGACTGTGGCTCAGATCATGAATTCCTTATTGCCAAATTCAGACTGAAATTGAAGAAAGTAGTGAAAACCACTAGACCATTCAGGTATGACCTAAATCAAAGCCCTTAAGATTAAGAAGTGGAAGTGACAAATAAATTCAAGGTATTAGATCTGATAGACAAAGCCTGAACTACTATGGACAGAGGTTCGTGACACTGTACAGGAAACAGGGATCAAGATCACCAAGAAAAAGCAATGCAAAAAGGCAGAATGGTCGTATGAGGAGGCCTTACAAATAGCTGTGAAAAGAAGAGAAGCTAAAGGCAAAGGAGAAAAGGAAAGATATATCCATTTGAAAACAGAGTTCCAAAGAATAGCAAGAGAGATAAGAAAGCCTTCCTCAGTGATCAGTGCAAAGAAATAGAGGAAAATAACAGAATGGGAAGACTAGAGATCTCTTTAAGAAAATTAGAGATGCCAAGGGAATATTTCATGCAAAAATGGGCTCAATAAAGGACAGAAATGATAGGGACCGAAGAGAAACAGAAGATATTAAGATGAGGTGGCAAGAATATACAGAAGAACTATACAAAAAGATCTTCATTATCCAGATAACATAATGGTGTGATCACTCACCTAGAGCCAGACATCCTGGAATGTGAAGTCAACTGCGTCTTAGGAAGCATCACTACGAACAAAGCTAGTGGAGGTGATGGAATTCCAGTTGACCTATTTCAAATCCTGAAAGATAATGCTGTGAAGGTGCTGCACTCAATGTGCCAGAACATTTGGAAAACTCAGCAGTAGCCACAGGACTGGAAAAGGTCAGTTTTCATTCCAATCCCAAAGAAAGACAATGTCAAAGATTGCTTAACCTCTGCACAATTGTGCTCATCTCACATGTTCAGTTCAGTTCAGTTTAGTCGCTCAGTCATGTCAGACTCTTTGTGACCCCATGAATCACAGCACGCCAGGCCTCCCTCTCCATCACCATCTCTCGGAGTTCACTCAGACTCACGTCCATCGAGTTCGTGATGCCATCCAGCCATCTCATCCTCTGTCATTCCCTTCTGCTCCTGCCCGCAATCCCTCCCAGCATCAGAGTCTTTTCCAATGAGTCAACTCTTCGCATGAGGTGGCCAAAGTACTGGAGCTTCAGCTTTAGCATCATTCCTTCCAAAGAAATCCCAGGGCTGATCTCCTTCAGAATGGAATGGTTGGATCTCTTTGCAGAGTCTTCTCCAACACCACAGTTCAAAAGCATCAATTCTTCGGCGCTCAGCCTTCTTCACAGTCCAACTCTCACATCCATACATGACCACAGGAAAAACCATGGCCTTGACTAGATGGACCTTAGTCGGCAAAGTAATGTCTCTGCTTTTGAATATACTATCTAGGTTGGTCATAACTTTTCTTCCAAGGAGTAAGCGTCTTTTAATTTCATGGCTACAGTCACCATCTGCAGTGATTTTGGAGCCCCCCAAAATAAAGTCTGACACTGTTTCCACTGTTTCCCCATCTATTTCCCATGAAGTGATGGGGCCAGATGCCATGATCTTCGTTTTCTGAATGTTGAGTTTTAAGCCAACTTTTTCACTCTCCTGTTTCACTTTCATCAAGAGGATCTTTAGTTCCTCTCACTTTCTGCCATAAGGGTGGTGTCATCTGCATATCTCAGATGATTGATATTTCTCCTGGCAATCTTGATTCCAGCTTGTGTTTCTTCCAGTCCAGCGTTTCTCATGATGTACTCTGCATAGAAGTTAAATAAGCAGGGTGACAATATACAGCCTTGACATACTGCTTTTCCTATTTGGAACCAGTCTGTTGTTCCATGTCCAGTTCTAACTGTTGCTTCCTGACCTGCATACAGATTTCTCAAGAGGCAGGTGAGGTGGTGTGGTATTCCCATCTATTTCAGAATTTTCCACAGTTTACTGTGATCCACACAGTCAAAGGCTTTGGCATAGTCAATAAAGCACAAATAGATATTTTTCTGGAACTCTCTTGCTTTTTCCATGATCCAGCGGATGTTGGCAATTTGATCTCTGGTTCCTCTGACTTTTCTAAAACCAGCTTGAACAACTGTTTCCCCATCTATTTCCCATGAAGTGATGGGGCCAGATGCCATGATCTTCGTTTTCTGAATGTTGAGTTTTAAGCCAACTTTTTCACTCTCCTGTTTCACTTTCATCAAGAGGATCTTTAGTTCCTCTTCACTTTCTGCCATAAGGGTGGTGTCATCTGCATATCTCAGATGATTGATATTTCTCCTGGCAATCTTGATTCCAGCTTGTGTTTCTTCCAGTCCAGCGTTTCTCATGATGTACTCTGCATAGAAGTTAAATAAGCAGGGTGACAATATACAGCCTTGACATACTGCTTTTCCTATTTGGAACCAGTCTGTTGTTCCATGTCCAGTTCTAACTGTTGCTTCCTGACCTGCATACAGATTTCTCAAGAGGCAGGTGAGGTGGTGTGGTATTCCCATCTATTTCAGAATTTTCCACAGTTTACTGTGATCCACACAGTCAAAGGCTTTGGCATAGTCAATAAAGCACAAATAGATATTTTTCTGGAACTCTCTTGCTTTTTCCATGATCCAGCGGATGTTGGCAATTTGATCTCTGGTTCCTCTGACTTTTCTAAAACCAGCTTGAACATCAGGGAGTTCATGGTTCACATATTGCTGAAGCCTGGCTTGGAGATTTTTGAGAATTACTTTACTAGCATGTGAGATGAGTGCAATTGTGCGGTAGTTTGAGCATTCTTTGGCATTGCCTTTCTTTAGGAGTGGTATAAAAACTGACCTTTTCCATTCCTGTGGCCACTGCTGAGTTTTCCAAATTTGCTGGCAAATTGAGTGCAGCACTTTCACAGCATCATCTTTCAGGATTTGAAACAGCTCCACTGGAATTCCATCACCTCCACTAGCTTTGTTCGTAGTGATGCTTTCTAAGGGCCACTTGACTTCACATTCCAAGATGTCTGGCTCTAGATCAGTGATCACATCATCATGATTATATGGGTCGCAAAGATCTTTTTTGTACAGTTCTTCCGTGTATTCTTGCCACCTCATCTTAATATCTTCTGCTTCTCTTAGGTCCAGACAATTTATGTCCTTTATCGAGCCCATCTTTGCATGAAATATTTCCTTGGTATCTTTAATTTTCTTGAAGAGATCTCTTGTCTTCCTCATTCTGTTCTTTTCGTCTATTTCTTTGCATTGATCGCTGAAGAAGGCTTTCTTATCTCTTCTTGCTATTCTTTGGAACTCTGCATTCAGTTGCTTATATCTTTCCTTCATCTCACACACTAGCAAAGTCATACTCAAAATCTTGGAGACCAAGCTTCAGTGTACATGAACTGTGAACTTCCAGACATTCAAGGTGGATTTAGAAAAGGCAGCAGATCCGGAGTTCAAATCACCAACATCCGTTATATCACAGAAAAAACCAAGACAATTCCAGAAAAACATCTATTTCTGTTTTATTGACTATGCCAAAGCCTTTAACTGTGTGGATCATGATAAACTATGGAAAATTCTTCAAGAGATGGGCATACCAGACCACCTGACCTGCCTCTTGAGAAATCTGTATGCAGATCACTAATCAACAGTTAGAACTGGACATGGAACAACAGACTGGTTCCAAATAGGAAAAGAAGTACATCAAGGCTGTATATTGTTACCCTGCTTATTTAACTTATATGCAGAGTACATCATGAGAAATGCTGGACTGGATGAAGCAGAAGCTGAAATCTAGATTGTCAGGAGAAATATCAATAACCTCAGATATGTAGTTGACAGCACCCTTATGGCAGAAAGTGAAGAAGAACTAAAGAACCTCTTGATGAAAGTGAAAGAGGAGAGTGAAAAAGCTGGCTTAAAGCTCAACATTCAGAAAACGAAGATTATGATGTGGTCCCATCACTTCATGGGAAATAGATGGGAAACAATGGAAACAGTGAGAAACTTTATTTTTTTGGGCTCCAAAATCACTGCAGATGGTGACTGCAGCCATGAAATTAAAATACATTTGCTGCTCGGAAATAAAGTTATGACCACCTAGACGGTTATTAAAAAGAAGATATTACTTTGCCAACAAAGGTCTATCTAGTCAAGGCTATGATTTTTCCAGTAGCCATGTATGGATGTGAGAGTTGGACTGTAAAGAAAGTTGAGTGACGAAGAATTGTTGCTTTTGAACTATCGTATTGTGAAGACTCTTGTGAGTCCTTTCGACTGCAAGGAGATCCAAACAGTCCATTCTGAAGGAAATCATTCCTGAATATTCTTTGGAAGGAATGATGCTGATCCTGAAACTCTAATACTTTGGCCACCCAATGTGAAGAATTGACTCGTTTGAAAAGACTGTGATCTGGGAAAGACTGAAGGTGGGATAAGAAGGGGATGACAGAGGATGAGATGGTTGAATGGCATCACTGACTCAATGGCAATGAGTTTGAGTTGGTGATGGACAAGGAGGCCTGGCATGCTGCAGTTCGAGGGGTCACAAAGAGTTGGACAAGAGTGAGTGAATAAACTGAACATGAGCACTCCCTTCTTCCTTGCTGGGGTTGTAGTGTAGAGAGAGTGTTTCAGGAGAGGCTGGTTAGGTCAGCTAAGTAACATTTCATATTGGACCTGGAATCACTCTTCCCTCTGCATTCCAATTGTTGCTTTTGGTACTTATTCTGCCAGACTTCTTCACTCAGGTAATTTTTATCTTTTTGAAATTCCACCCTTTTTAATCTCTTGCCCAATAAGCTTTCACTGGGGCCCTCCATCCATTAGCAAGTTCTTTACCTACCTATACCTCATTTATGGGATGTGTTTGTTTTTTTACCCATAGGATGGGCAGGCTCCAGGCAAGTCAAGGATGTGGCTGAATATTTATTTCAGAAGTCAAGTGCAAATGTGTTTAAAAAGGGAATGTGAGCTATGTTACATGTGTTGATGGACTGAGTAAAACAAAGCCTGAGAATTAATAAGGCTTTGGAAAGTAGAGGTCATTTCTAATTTGGCTTTTGATATTTTCAGGGATTTGGGGGGATAAAATCCTCATGGAGAGTGTTGAAGTGAGAACACTATGATGGGAGTGGAAGCTGTTGAATGTGGAAATAAGGGACTGTGCTGTGTGAGGATCACTAGAGACAGAGAGAGAGAAACATCATTGCATTGCGAAGGCAATGGCTTTTAGTAGTAAAAAGGAATATGAAAAGATTGATGACACAATTAAAAGTATGTATCGGCCTTAGAGAGGAGCATGAATCATTTATCCATTGTAATAGGAGATAAGGCAGAGGAAATAGGAAAATAGGAACAGATGTTGGCAGTTTTGTAGTAAGCACTAGAAGAATTCTCTAGTGATTCCTTCCATTTTTAGAGTGAAATGAAAAGAAACCACTAGTGTATACTTATGCTTAGGTTGAAGGTATATATATGGTTTATGAGACCATTTGGATTAAAGTCTTCACAATTTTTTCCTTTCAGGATCGGAATGCTTAATATTTAAGAAACCATGTATAATGTGAGGGAGATGTTCTTGAATCAGGTGGGCCCAAATCAGAGAAATTGCAAATTGGTGACTTTCTGCCTGGAATAATCCTGTAGATGGATTTTTTCTTTTAAAGCTTTAATATAGTTTTAACATTTTAAAATTTAGCATCATTATTTAAATATTGGATATGTTATATTGAAACTAAATTTCACATTTCTTAGAAAAATGGGTTTCTTAGTTGCACTGGGACTGCATTCCTGCACGGCACTAGTAGGATGGAATTGAGTAACACTGAGCCTTTATGCAGGGAATTCCAGTGTTTTCCATTTCCTCACACTCCCCATCATTGCCTTATAATCAGCTTGATTTATTCCAGTAGTCTGCTCCTGTAAATGATCTGAAATTCAGGCATAGGCTATGCATGGTACAACCCCTGGAAGCACCTTTTATAGTGTTTGTGATTGGAGATCCTTGGTCTGACATGTATTTGCAGTTCCTTTTTTGATGCCCACACTGAGTTAAACAACCAAAATGCACGCCAAACAGATTGATTTTCACACTTAAATTTATTCCTATTTGTTATGCCACATTTTTCTTAAGAGAAACCTCTTCAATGTAATTTTCTTTCAGGGCCTGTATGCTCCTTCATTCAGGGGTTAAATTGTATCCTCCAGAAAGACATATTCAAGTCCTAACTGTCAGTGAATGGGATCTCATTTGGAAATCTCATTTGGTCTTTGCAGATATAATTACTGTACAAGTGAACATAAAATGACATGGGATTAGGGTGGGCCTCAATCCAGTCACTGATGTTGTTACAAGAGGAGAGACAGAGAGAAACTGGCACAAATCCTCAGGGAGAAGACCATGTCTGAAGCAGAGATTCCAGGTGGTGCTGTGGTAAAGAATCCACTTATCAATGAGTAGACACAAAAAACGCAGGTTTGATCCCTGGCTCGGGAAGATCCTATGGAGGAGGAAAAGGCAACCCACTCCAGTAATCTTGCCTGGAAAATTCCATGGGCAGAGAAGCCTGGTAGCCTACAATCCAGGGGATTTCAAAGAGTCAGATGCAACTGAGCAGGCGAGCATGAGGTAGAGATTAGAGAGATGCAGTCGAGGACCGTTGGCCACCACCAGAAACTAGGAAAAGATGAGAAGAGGGAGATGGCCTGTGACTCCTTGATTTTGGCCTTCTATTCTCTGAACTGTGAGAAAGTAAACTTGTTCAATGGCACCCCACTCCAGCACTCTTGCCTGGAAAATCCCATGGACGGAGGAGCCTGGTAGGCTGCAGTCCATGGGGTCGCTAAGAGTCAGACACAACTGAGCCACTGCACTTTCCCTTTTCACTTTCATGCATTGGAGAAGGAAATGGCAACCCACTCCCGTGATCTTGCCTGGAGAATCCCAGGGACGGGGGAGCCTGGTGGGCTGCCGTCTATGGGGTCGCACAGAGTCGGACACGACTGAAGTGACTTAGCAGTAACTTAGCAATTTGTGGTAATTTGTGACAGCAGCTCTAGGAAACTAATAAGGGCCGATACTTCTAAAATTTTCTTCACTACTTTTTTCCTAAGACACTTTGAAAACTCTTTTTTTTCCCCCTTAGAGTCCTTTTAAGCCTCAGAATTAATCTCTACAAATCTAGGGCATGAGAATATTTTGCACTTTAATTTTTTTTTTTTAGTTTTATTTACATTCATATTCATACTTTACCTTTATCTTATTTGAAAGAGTTCTGATTTTTCAGGATTAAATAAGGATCCTGCTTTTGAAATATGCTTATTGCCTTTTATTAGTGCTGAAATAATTTAAACTCCCTAGAGAATCTATATTCACCTATTTTCTCCAATAAAATCTGTACATGTCTTTAGGTTCTACATAATATATTGAAAGATTCGTAAAAAAAATGAGATACTCTGATGAATTTTTCTGTTCGTAATTTAGAAAAAACTTAGGAAGAATCATATTTAAGTATTATTTTAGTGGATAAATATACAGATCATCAAAATTAGTTATTTGGTAAAAATCCGCACTTGCAGTGTTGCCTAGAGGTAATTTACCAAATGCAGAATTTACTTTAGAAAAAAGATACTATTCTACTTAGAAGAAAGAAATGAAAAGAAATATTCTTAAAATGCTTATCAAAAACTTTTATGTGCTATTTAAATTTTGGTTCCAGACTTTGGAAATACCAGGTGGTAGCAACACTTTCAAGTAGTTTATAGTATCATATAGAAAGACAGCAATAAATAAAAAGTGAACATAAATATTGTGACAGATGACTTACTCAAAATCAGGAAAGTATGTGATCACCCTAGTGTGATCCTCACTCTCCAGTGAGCAGCATATTGAATGAATTTGAATTCTTGAACTTCTCTTACATAGCTATATATTTTTAATCCAATCAGAAAATAAGACACACAAAAGAAAATGCATTAGGCATTGGGCTTTGTGATAGTTACATTATTAATTACATGAAAAAAATATGAACATATTATTAATTTAACATTTTGGTAATTGGAAAATTAATTGTAAGATGAAAGTCTTTCTTTCAAATGAATGACTCCATTGAAATATTTAATAATCTCCATCTCACTGAACTAAATTCTGCTGTTAAAAATCTTCTGAATAATTAAACTGTTCTAATGGTTACAGAGTTGGATATTTTCTGTTATTTTTCTAAATAGATAGGCTAAGTTAGGTGCTGTAGCTTTAAGTATATGAATGTCTAACCCTAACAGGGAAATAATTTTCCAGAATCCAGAGTCAGCTTTCTTAACAAAAGTTATCAAATCATAGATACATTATCTTTGGGAGTAACATGCTCAGTTACTTTTCAGAGATATGTTAATATTCAGTCACAAGTAATGAATTATTAGTATGGTACACAGCTAAATCCTATCATATTTAAAATTTATTAATCTTTCTTTACTATAATAAGAATTTTTCTAAGTTTACATGACTCTTTTTGCTACTGATTTTTCATGGAGGAAGTAGCAACTATATGACTACATCAAAATATTTTTCTGCATATAGTCTTATCGTTATCATTAACAACCCTAACAATCCACCCTATCTAGATACAAATTTACTAATAATTGTAATGCATAATAACTAACTTGGTTGCTGTGATACGACTGTATGAATAAGAACCAGTCTAATTCCATTTAACCAATCCATTCTGAGTAATTTAATATGTTCAAACTTTACTATGCCAAGAACACAAAGGCAATATTTAATAAGAAATTATTTATTCTTCACTTATCAAAAATTAAGTGAATTCTTACTATATTTCCAATACCAGAGATGTAACTATGAGCACGATGTAGAGCTTTATGAAGCTTATCATCTATGGGAAAATAAATGAATGTTTCTACATGAGATATTTTCTTTTCCCAAGTTTTATTGTATATAATAAATGGGTGCAGGCTTTCCTAGTAGCTGAGACAGTAAATCATCCACCTGCAATGCAGGAGACCTGGGTTCGATTCCTTCTCCAGGAAGAACCCCTGGAGAAAGAAATGACAACCCCCTCCAGTATTCTTGCCTAGAGAATTCTGTGGATAGAGGAAGCTGGAGGACTATGGTTCATGGGGTCAGAAAGAGTCAGATATGACTGAATAACTAACACACACATAGATGAAATGTTTGTGTACCTGTCAAATTCATGTGTTGAAACTTAATTCCCAATGTGATAGTATTTGGAGGTAGGATGTTGTAAAAATTTGAATTAATTAATTAATTTTATTTATTTATTTGTGACTCTGCTAGGCCTTTGTTGCTGCATGGGCAGCAAGAGGGGGCTATCGTCTACTTGTGGGGCATGGGCTCCTCGCTACGCTGACTTCTCTTGTCTTAGAGCACAGGGTTCAGTAGTTGCAGCACATGCGCTCATTAGTTATGGCTCCTGGGCTTTAGAGCACAGGTTCAACAGTTGTGCTCAACTGCTCTTTAACCAAGAGCATGTGGGATCTTCCAGGATGGGGATCTAACCCATATCTCCTGCATTGGCAGGTGGATTCTTTACCACTGAGCCACCAGAGAAGCCCCGGAGGTAGGGCCTTTAACTGGTGATTAGAACATGAGGGTGAAGCCCTCATGAGTGGGATTAGTGCCCCTGAAAAAGAGACCCTAGAGAGCTCCCTCCTCTCTTTTACCATGGGAGGACTTTGCAAGAAGACAGCCATCTGTGAACTAGGAGGTGGCTTCTCACCAGACACTGAATTTAAAAGGGTCTTGGTCTTAAAAGGACACTGCTGCCTTCAGAGTCATGAAAAGCAAATTTGTTTTTTTATAAGCCATCCAGTCTATGGTATCTGTTATAGCAACCTGAATGGACACTAGGTGGGACAGATGTAAATGTTTGGCTGAGTCAAGAGATTCTGTATTTCTTGCTTCTATCAGAGGGAACAGGCTAGTCATTTTGCTCTTGTGTCAACTATTTTCTTTACAAAGTCACAGTAATACTTTGTTCCTGCCCTACTCTCCCATCCCAGGTACTGACAATGATAGTAGACAGTTTCTGCTTTACCCACTTTCTCCTGATGTTAACATTTCATATAAACATGGTTCATTTGCTAAAACTAAGGTTGACATTGGTATATTACTATTTACTAAATTTCTGACTTTATTAGGATTTCACCAATTTTTCCACTCACGTCCTTTCCCTATTCCAGAATTCAATTTAGGATACTACATTGCATTTAGTGGTGCATCAGTTTTGTGATTTTTAAAATTTTAAACCAAATGTTTTGACTATAGAGATTACACAGTTTTCTTGCTTTTCCCTCTTCCTATTTATTTTTTATGTCTATTGAACCACTCAATAAGTTTACAGCTCTGCTGAGTTTCTGGATGTAGTTTTGAACAGAGTCAATAAACAATACATTAGGAGGAGAGAATATGATGAACTCTTCTTAAGTTCATAAGACATTTGAATATCATAAGACCCAATTTACTTTTCCCCCAAAATTTAATAAAACATTGTGTACTTCTAAGATAGAAAAAAACTGATTGTATTGCTTCTTGACCTACAAATATATAGTGTTCACAGAGACTGAACTCCTGTTTGTAGGAAATCAAACTGAAATAACTTAAAGAATTACATGGTCAGAGTTACAGAGAGGTCTTGGTGAAACAAGTAAGCCAGAGCACTGCAAACTTATACAGGATTCCTTGCATTGCTTTGGTCTTCTGACATCTGTGAACACCATAGAGTGAACAAGACATTGAGTGAGTGACACTGTTGCCCGTAATTTCCCAAAGTTCCTTGTACATTACATAGTTTTAGTACCTCACGAGTTTCTCTTTCATTTTACTTTGACTATGAAGACTTGTTTCTGGTCTAAAAAAGAATGTCTAGAAAAGTTCAATCAGTTTCACCTTCCTCAAGATGAATGCTTCATTTTTGTTTTATATTTAAGTAAATTTTATATATTAATTTTATTATTACTATTTCTAAAAATAGAAAAATTGTGCATATGGTTAAAGATTTTTATCATTGACTTTATAAGAAAAACAACAGATACCCTTCCATTATTCCAGGCTCATATGTCAGAGGTAAATTCTTTTAATCATTTCTGTTTTGGTTTTTTTGGTGGCTACATTTGAAAATCTAAACAGTGTGTTTATGCTACCTTACTAGCAACTTCTCTCTAGAAAATAAGAAAATTTAATCTCTACTCAGTCATTTGCCTCTTCTACTTCAAACTGGTTTTTGCTATCTTCCCAGGCTTTGATAGTCATTATTATCCCTTTTCCCACAAGTCATCTTTATGATTTAATATTAGATTAAGCACCTAATTCTTGTTCCACTGACTTTAGACAAAGCTTTCTTCTCTTCCCATTATGTACAATAGAGTTATTATAGCCCTATTTCTTCCCCACTTATTTTTCTAATATCTATTATGGAGGCTTTCATTTTTTTGTTGTTGAGATTAATAACATTTATGTTTTATTTTATAATTGTCTTGTATAATTTATCTATAAATTTTAAAATATGAAAACCAGTAAATAGCATTCTCATTTGGTCATAAAGCAAATATTATTCTCTATTGATCCCTTAGGGGATGCTAGAAAATTACATTTCCATCTTTATAGGCCCAAAGTAATGATCCCTCTTTCACTCAAAGGTGAGTGTTCTGAGAATTGATATTTTACTGCTCATATCCTATTAATTCAGGGTATGGCTGAATGGCTCAGTAAGCAAAGAAAAAAGTGAAAGTAAAAGTATTTCACTTTCAGTCATATGCAACTCTTTGCAAGCCCATGGACTGTAGCCTGCCAGGCTCCTCTGTCCATGGGATTCTCCAGGCAAGAGTACTGCAATAGGCAGCCAGCTCTTCTCCAAGGGATCTTCCCAATCCAGACTGAACCCATGTCTCCTGCATTGCAGGCAGATTCTTTACAATCTGAGCCACCAGCAAAGCCCCAGTGGGTAAAAAATCTACCTGCAATGCAGGAGACTTTGGAGACTACTCAGTAAATTGTAGTGAATGACACAAACCGAAATCTCTGTCTCCTAGAAGTAGAGACGGAGTATAAGAGGTTGGTGCTGATTGTGGTTATAATTTAATATAAGGTAGTTAGAAAAGACCTCCTTGAGTATGCAGCATTTGAACAAGTTAAAACTGAAGAAAGGGAAGGAATGGTGAGTTTGTGGACAGGACAAATTTTAATTGTACTGAGTGTGCAGGGAGCCGAGGCTTGAGTAACATTAAACTTTGCCTTTTTTTTTTTTTTTCAGACTCTGTGGCTAACCACCACCACCACAAAGTACTTCTCATCCTCTTCTGCTTGTTTCATTTGGGTTCACTCACTCTTCTACCAGGGATTTCCTTTGTGGTTCAGAGGGTAAAGCATCTGCCTGCAATGCGAGAGACCAGGGTTCGATCCTTGGGTTGGGAAGATCCCCTGGAGAAGGAAATGGCTACCACTCCAGTATTCTTGCCTGGAGAATCCCATGGATGGAGGAGCCTAGTGGGCTACAGTCCATGGTCGCAAAAAGTTGGAAACACCTGAGTGACTTCATCTTACTTCATGTGGGTTCTTCAGTTGGAAGTTTGGCTGAGATTGATGATCTCAGTTTTGAGGCTCGGAAGGCAGGGCCAGACAGGGAGGCAGGCTTCTTTATGTGGTCTTCCATGCTGGGATTTCAAGTGGACAAGGAAATGAGTTTCCAGAACTCACATAGGGTCATTTTTGTCACATTCTGTTGTTCAAAGTAAGTCACAAGGAGCAGTCTAGATTCCAGGGATTGGAAAAGAGATTCTACTTCTCAATTGGAGGAGCTGCAAAATACAGCCTTATTTTCAATGTACAAAAGGTCAGTTGCCTCACAAATAACATGATGAGGGATACGCATTGGGTGTTAATGCTTATGTAAGTTCCCTTTATTTACCTTCCCACAAGTATTTAGAGAAAATAAATTAATTTTGGTCAATTTAAATTCTTTTTGATTGTGCATAAGATTGTAGGGATGGGAGCAATTGGCACAGTGGTTAATAAAAAGATCTTTAGGTAATGTTTATTCGTACATTCACCTTTTCTTTACCTTCTATCTTATTCACCCTGAGGCTATGCCTGTTCCTACCTCATTCACTGCAGCTTGACCATTTGCATATTCCAGACTGCTGCCTTTTCCACTTTGTTTATTTATCAGAACCCTTCCATTTGGTTTATGTCTTCATGATGTGTGTTGCAATTTCTTGATGCTGAGTTGTCTCTGAATCTCTTTGTTGGCTGTGTCGTTCATTTTCACTCTTTTCTATGCTTTCTATTCTATCACAAAGGACTGAAAATCTGGAAATTACATTTCTAGAATATGTTGGTTTAACAGTTATGAGGCAATTTATGTTCTTCTAATAAGAAGCACTCACAGAAGATTTGGAAAGGAAGAGAGAAGCAAAAACCATTTTTCCTCTGGCAGTTGTATTAAGCTTTAGCAGATATGCATTTCTGAAGCATCCAGCTAGACTCCATGTTCCACCGTCAGTCATTGGGTTGGGGGTTGAGAGCAAATGGGGCTTTTTGAATTTGTGTGGTGGTTTTCAGACTTTGATTGCAGTTTGCACTTTGTGATCTAAAAAACTAGTAACTGTTTATTCCTTATATTTTTCTTCAAGCTTTTCCAATTTTTCTGTAAACTCCCATTTTTTTCTTCTGTATTAATTCCCTTTGTGCTTGAAATACCTAGTGTTTTTTCTAATTTCCTAATAGGTTCTTGAAGTTACTACTTTCATTCCTTAATTTGCAATTATATAGTCCATGGGGTCGCAAAGAGACGGACATGCCTGAGCAACATTCACTTTCACTATACTTACCACTTTTGCTTTTATCCTACATATTTCTTGAGAAAAAACTTACAACATATTGAAAGGTAGGAAAAGAGCATTTCTTAATTTTTTAAAAATAATTTTAATATGATATCTCTTGGACACTGAGATAGAACACAGTCCTCCCTTGAGAACATTTTTTTTCCCTCCATGGGATGGACAGGTTTTTGTGTCAGCTTGGAGAAGGAAATGGCACCCCACTCCAGCCCTCTTGCCTGGAAAATCCCATGGACGGAGGAGCCTGATAGGCTACAGTCCATGGGGTTGCAAAGAGTCGGACACGACTGAGCGACTTCACTTTCACTTGGGAGAGGCTACAGTCCCCTGGTTTATTCAATCAAATGCAAACAAGGTGTTGCTGTGAAGGCATTTTATAGATACAGTAGAGTATCCTCAGTAATCTCAATGGGCCTGAAATAACCAGTGAAAAGAACTTAAGAGCAGAAATGATGTGTCTGAGAGGAAGAAGAAAGTTCACGTGTTGACTGCAGCCTCAGTGCATATTTACAGCCTGTGCTTCTGATGGTCTGTACTCCAGATGTTGGTCTTGCCTAGCAAGCCCTACCCTCACCCCTACATTCCACAATAATCTAAACCAATTCCTTGAATTAAATCTATCTATCTACTTAGCTATCCAGCTTCTCTTTCCCTGGTACTACAGACTACTGCGACCTCCAAGCCACTAAACTGAAAAGAAACTACGTCTCCATAGCCCAATTAAGAGGATTTTTTTAAGTTTTAGTCTTTTTTGTCCCTCTGTCTCTAGATTAAAAGTGAAAGTGTTAGTCACTCAGTCATGTCCAACTCTTTTCGACCCCATGGACTGTAGCCTGCCAGGCTCCTCTGTCCATGGAATTCTCAAGGCAAGATGGAGTGGACAGCCATTCCCTTCTCCAGGAGATCATCCTAACCCAGCGATCAAACCCATGTCTCCTGCATTTCAGGCAGATTCTTTACCATCTGAGATTCTCTAGATAGAGCATGATTTTATTTTTATTCTCAAATCTTTGATTTAGAGTTTATTCTGGAGTATAATAAGGATCTCCCTGGTGGCTCAGATGGTAAAGCATCTGCCCGCTGTGCGGGAGAGCCGGGTTCGATCCCTGGGTTGGGAAAATCCGCTGGAAAAGGAAATGGCAACCCACTCCAGTAATCTTGTCTGGAAAATTCCATGGACTGAGGAGCCTGGTGGGCTACAGTTCATGGGGTTGCAAAGAGTCGGACACGACTGAGCAACTTCACTCTGGAGTATAATATGAAGTAAAGATCCAACTTTACCTTTTTCAAGGTGACTACATAATTGCCCGATGCTAAGTCGCTTCAGTCATGTCCGACTCTGTGTAACGCCTTAGATGGCAGCCCATCAGGCTCCCCCGTCCCTGGGATTTTCCAGGCAAGAACACTGGAGTGGGTTGCCATTTCCTTCTCCAATGCATGAAAGTGAAAAGTGAAAGTGAAGTCGCTGAATCGTGTCCGACTCTTAGCGACCTCATGGACTGCAGCCTACCAGGCTCCTCCATTCATGGGATTTTCCAGGCAAGAGTACTGGAGTGAGGTGCCATTGCCTTCTCTGCGATTGCCCAATAACATTCATTAATATTTTAAGTCCATTAATATATCTGGGTATATTTCTAGACCTTCTGTTTAAACTTTGAGGCTTTATATTTTAATAACCAATAGGGCTGTTCCCATCTTGTTGTTCTCCTTTTTTCAGATGTGCTACTCTTGATTTTTAGCTTTTTTCTTTTAAAACTTTCAGTTGTGCAGTTTCATTAAAATGTTTAGTAATTTTTTAGGGATAATATTACATTTATAATACATAAAGAGATTTGATGTCATTATAAAATTGTTTGTTTTCCTAATTATAAATATGGAAAATCTTACCATTTGTTTAAACCTACTTTTATGGCCTTTCAGTTTTTATCGTATAGGTCTTGTATATTTCTTATGTTTATTCCTAGGTATTTTGTCATTTTGCTGCTATGATAATTGCAATATTTACTTTACAGCTTTGTTCTCTAATAGTTATTCTTTGTATGAAATGGAGGAAATTGTTTTCTGAATACCAAGGTACTAAACTAAATTTTTTTGTTTTTGTAGAACTTTTATAGATTCTTTCCTGTTTCCACATACACAATTACAGCTGAAAGTAGTTATAGTTTAATCTTTCCTATTTTTAATTTTTAATGTCTTTAATTTTCTTTTATTATCTCAATTCATTGCCTAATACATTTAGTAGAATATTATTACAATACTGTCAGAGAACTTGTTTGCAGTATCATTTTGTTTAAATGCCTCCAATGTGGTCCCATTAAATATAATGCTGGCATACTGTTACAAGAAAGTACCAATCAGTTCTTATTTTAATGAGGATTTTTAGAACAAAAATGAGTGTTAAGTTTTTGTTGAATGCTTTTTCAGTGTCTGTGGAATTGATCACACTTTTTCCTAGATGTATTAATAAGATAGTTACTAAGTTTTTCTACTGTTAAATTATTATGTTTGAATATATGGAATGAAGCCCAGTTTGTGAAGTAATAAACTTTCATTCATCTTACTGATCATTTGCATCAACATTCATAAGTGAGATACAACCATGCATTTCTTTTTAAATCAGGTTTGTTATTGGAGTTACAATTAATTCAGGAAGCAGATTTTGTTGTTGTTGTTTTGTACTAATTTTTTACCTCTAATCCTTGTGAAAGATTATAACTCCTCATTCAACTGTCATCGATTTGGCCACATTACTTGTTAAATCACTCAGTCGTGTCCGACTCGTTGTGACAAAGTATCTCTTTTGATATTTTAAAGTTGCTTTTTTGGGGAGGTTCTTTTTAGACTATTTTTTTATTGTCAGTTTTGATAAGCTTATTTTTCAGAAAATTATTACAGCACACATGTAACAACCAAGACAGTAGATATTAAATGCTTTCATCACAAGAAAAAATATTTTTAACCATGTGTGATGATGGATGTTAAGTAAATTTACTGGAGTAATCACTTTACCATATATACATACATAAAATCATAATGCTGTAGATCATAATACAGTTTAGATCATTTATATCTCAGCAAAAAAACAGAAAAACTGATCTCAATAGTTTAGAATACAGGCTGAGATAAATAAGATGCAATTTTATGGAAAAAAGTAAACGTCAGTATTTGGGTATTTATGAATTGTCACTCTGTAGAAAGAGGTTTCAGAGAAGGCAATGTCACCCCACTCCAGTACTCTTGCCTGGCAAATCCCATGGATGGAGGAGCCTGGTAGGCTGCAGTCCATGGGGTTGCAAAGAGTCGGACACGACTGAGCTACTTCACTTTCACGCATTGGAGAAGGAAATGGCAACCCGCACCAGTGTACTTGCCTGGAGAATCCCAGGGACAGGGGAGCGTGGTGGGCTGCCGTCTATGGGGTCGCACAGATTCGGACACGACTGAAGCGACTTAGCAGCAGCAGCAACAGCAGAAAGAGGTTGTGTAGCAGTATGATTGCTAGCTGACGTTAGTCAAACGTGAGTGGGCCGCATCCCATCCTGGATGCAGTCATCTTTCCCTCCCCTGCTAAGACAATGGAGATCCAAACACACCTAGCAATCTTCCCTCTTGTGGTCAAGGACCACTACTTGGTTTCTAGCCACATCATTGTGACAAAGCAAGATAAAACTGCCAGCACAAGTTGGCACAGGTTCACCAAGATGTAAAAGATGACTCAAAGGGTCCTGGGGTATATCATGCCATGATTGTAATAAACTAGCATTGTGGTTTTTGCTTTCCACCATGGGTTTCACTTGGGCACTTATGGGTAAGCAACTGCACACTAGGGAAAAGCTGTATAACCTAAAGCTGTCAGTCAACTTGTCACTCAAATGATGCAGGCCACGGAGAGGGACCTATTCTTAGTTTGGACTAATAGAAATGCGAGGAATAAATCCTAAGAAGTGCACATAGGACTATTCTATTCTCTGTGCCAGACAGACTCTTTTGACATTATTGTATTCAGTTTTGAATCAATATTTTTTGAATCAAAAATCAAAAATTTTTAGAGATTTACAGCTGAGAGTTGTCAAATAGTTATTTGGATTGTGAAACTGGTAAGATCTAGAAACTATATTATAAGAAGTTTTAGAAGCACCTGAAATTGTGAGTGTAGAGAATAAAATACTGAAGGCAATTTCTCTTCTAAGAAGTCTTACAAGAATCTCTGTGTTTGTCCAAGGGCTCTCCTCTGCCTTTCTCACATACTGAATATTCATTCATTCTTAGTGGAATATATTATTTCACTCCACTAAGAATTGTGTGGGATACCTGCTGTATGCCTGCTAAGTGCCAGGAGCTGTTTTACTCTGTGGGGCACATAGTGATAAAGAAAACAGATAAGATTCCTGCTCATAGAACTGACTCTGTGGCAAAACAGACATTAAAGTACACGCATTAGTGATGGGGACTGTGAGAAAGTAAAATATCAATCATTATTATTATAATTCTCAAAATTATGGTTATTACAATTGAAAAAGAAACATAAAGGCGTTGATTTTTTGAGGTGAGTTATGAAACATAAAGGAAATTCAACATGGTTAATTCTAACTTTTCTCATATATTTGAAGAATAGAATTAATACAAATGGCTGAAGTGATAATCTGTCAATTTCATCTGTGTAAATTATTTCTTCCTCCTCTGCCCAGACTGATTGTGAGTTGGATGCATAACTAATATTTTCAAAAGAAGAACTGGCAGCAAGCTTGCTTTGTTGGCATTTCTGCTCATGCAGATGATATAACTATTCCTAGAGATGGTATTGTTTTTACCTTGATCCTGTCATCACACTCATTTCTTTATAAAAGCAACATTTCGGAATATGAACCTTTTAGATTTAGTTTATCCATTTTAAAGTACCCATCTTTTAAACTTTTGTTCATTTCCATTGATATATGAAGTCTGTAGATTCTATGCTACTAAAAGTCTTTGATATTTATAAATTATCTGAGGCTTTCAGACTCATTAATTATTGATAAGCCAAATGAATCAACCTATCAAGCCATAATACATATTTAATATTTTCTTGGCATGAAGTGATGCATTTCATGAAGATTTTTTCATTATATTATCATTCTCTGTGTTTGAATTTCCAGTGTGCTGTAGTGTAATTAGATACAATCCACTTTCAGTAAAGAGAATTTTTTGGTCCTCATATCATACCGTGTTTTAAACAAACCAAGCATGTAATATAGTTAATCACCATATATTTTTCATTCAAATGTAGATGACTTTAAATGTATCTTTGTTTGGGATTTTGGGGGAGTCTGATAGTCTATATTAACAACCAAAAATATATGTATTTTTCACCAGAGGATGCTTTTGCTGTTCTGACTAGGTATGTCTATAAGTACAAAGTCACTTTTCAAAAATTGATTGGTTCAAATTAGTATTTATAAAGAACTGTTAAACTTAGACTACAAGGTGCTGTTACCTGTCTCCATGGACTCAATGCTGCATAAACAAATCATCATTCAATCATGAAAAATACCAATTTACTCAACAAGGTAAGCTTTTACAACAGCTGCTGCTGCTGCTGCTAAGTCGTCACTTGAGTCATGTCCTACTCTGTGCAACCCCATAGATGGCAGCCCACCAGGCTCTCCCGTCCCTGGGATTCTCCAGGCAAGCACACTGGAATGGGTTGCCATTTCCCTCTCCAATGCATGAAAGTGAAAAGTGAAAGTGAAGTCGCTCAGTTGTGTCCGACTCTTTGCGACCCCATGGATTGCAGCCTACCAGGCTCCTCCGCCCATGGGATTTTCCAGGCAAGAGTACTGCACTCAAACAATGAAATACTTATAATAAAATACTCTTTGTGTAAACATATTCAGAATTGTTGAAGAATACAAGTGTGTTAGCAGTATTATCCATTCATTAATTTAACAAACGTGTATATTCTCTGTACATTATGGTAGATTCGGAGAACGTAACAGCGGAAAGGACAGAAAGGTTTCTACCTCTCAGAGTGTGTAGCATGAGAGATAAATGCAAGGCCATTTACATAAGTGTGATGTGATAATGAAAACACCCAGAAATAAGGTAGCACGTAGTGAACATACCTAACCCTTTGCATTTGTGTGTAGGGGTGGCAGAAGGGGATAAACACAAATTTGCAAGTTGAAGTTGGAGGAAAATAGTTGAAACATAAGGAAGGGTCCATGCAAATACATGGGGTTTTGAAAAGGGTAATTAGTAACAAAGAGAGGAAGGAAGGGGAATGAGAAACACTTAAATGAACCTAATGTAGCAACAGTGCAGGTGTTTTAAATAAATATTAGTGACTAAGTAAACAAATGAAATAGTTAAAAGTTTGTGAGCAAGTGGGGGAAGAATAGTGGAAAGAGGTAAGAATTGAAAAGGAAGAAAATTTAGAAAAATATTAAAATTTAGAACACTTATGAATTTATTGTCTAAAAGTAAGTGTGATAATGATATACATGGATTGGATAATGTGTTGTATGGATGCTATTTAATATTATTTTAAATACATCTTCATTGCAGTAGTTATGTGGGAAAAATTGGACAGATTTATTTATCATAGGATTTCTTAGAGCCTTTAATATTCTAATGTTCTTACAGAAAGAAATATTACTGTGTAGCTTTCTCCCATATTTCTTGACCATGATATTTTTTTCCAATACTATTTCCAGAGATTAAGCTTCTGAGAAACACAATGGGAAATGTATTAACAGAGATATATCCAAAAAATGGAAAGAAGAAGGGGATTAAAGCAACCTTATTTGTTTTTCCTTTATTTGGTATCAATTCTCCCTTGAGAATTGACAATGAAAGTAAAACCCCTTTCTGTCTGTCACATCTCTTCCTACCAGGTTTTGGTCTGCTATAATTTATTTTCAAGCATAAATCCCATGATGTCCTGTATGTATCTAGGTGGTGGTTTACTTGCTAAGAGGTGTCTGACTCTTTTGCAAACCCATGGACTTTAACCCATCAGGCTCCTTTGTCTATGGTACGTATGTATGTTTGCATGTATATATATATATACACACACCTATATACAAAGGTATACATGCATACATTATATATACATATATATTTTTTTGGCTTTTCTTAGAAATCAGTTTTCTATCTTCAAAGAAAGTAAAACACATTAATCAAAGATATTCAACAAACTTGACAGTTGTTGAGTACTTTATACAAAAAAAAGTAATAATAAAGACACATGATGTAAAACAAATATGAAAAACTTATAAGAAAAAGTACAAAAATGTGGAAAATGCTATAGAAATATTTCCCCAGCATTCAAACATATTACAGCACAGAAACTCTTCAGGGACCACTAACCAGAGTGTTTATGCATGCCATATGGAAATAGCTCCTCTGCCGTGTGCCTGCACTGCTATTTAAATGGAGAATAAATGTTATGTTAGCAGTATTTTTATATAGCCTAGAATTTAATTTTTAAATTTTTTCTCCATTGCATCTGGATGGTAAATAAAAGATAAAATTCAACTAGGAAGTAGTTATTTGTATAATTTAATACAATAATATGATTTAAAAGGAAACTTTTATAATTTCATCCTTGAAAGAACAAGTGGCTTTTCCTTTTTTAAAAACTAAGTTCAATTGGTAGGTAAATATGTGCTCCAACAAAAATAAAAGATTTTATAGACTATTATTCTATACCTTAGAGATAAAGCTAAACATAACAATGAACCTTATATTTAGAGTGCTAATTCAAATAGAACAATTCAGTAACTTTGTAATTTCTAAAGCTAGATGTCTATCTAGAGAATTTTCATAATGCACCAATTTGTTTTCATGATTTTTACTGACCAGGTAAGAGTAAAGATGAAAATCATCTTAACATTGTTAACTGTTCTTATTATAAAGTACTGCATCTTATAAAGCATCTTTCCATCCCATGAAACATGGAAAACATAAAATTATATAAAGAATTTTCAAGTTGCAGATATCCAACCACCCAGTGTTAACTGCTCTTAACACTTACCATATTTGTCTACACAGGGACTCTATCTGTACTTCTCTATTTATGATGTGTTATAGACACGCACTGTTTACTTTCAACACAGCATCACACTGTATGCATTCCAAGCCATATATTGCCATTTCCCCCCCCCCCCAACAGCTGCACTCTAGGCAGATTCTCCTATCTACTCAGACATAAGTCCTGTAGTGTACAATGTGGTATCCACAGCTTGCTTCCTTTCCTTATTTCTAGCAGCCTTTTCATGTCGTCTATTATTATCACTTCTCCTAGATACTGGTATTGCATACTGCACTATGTGCCTACAACAAACCCCCTCCATCCTCCATGGGGCCCCAGCAGAGCTGATTTCTGTGAAACTCCCGAAGCCTGAACATCCTTCTATACGATGGAGAAGAGGGAAGAGAACACCTTTCCCCATGCGCGTAAAATTACGTTTCCCTGTGTATTAAAGCTGCGAGGTGTGGCCTCCAATTTTTGCAGATTTTTTTTAAAAAGGTGTTTTATTGTTTACTTATGATTGCAGTTTCATTCCTCCCCGAAATGAGAGGGTTGGGCAGGAGACGGATCTAAGTGACAATTGTCCTCTCCTCTAACACCACTAAAACTTTGTGATTTGTCCACATTTATGACTCTCTGGTGCAGTAGTATAATATCATTTGTTAGTTCTGTACCTCCAGGGTACAGAATATCATGTTTGGCACATGATAAGCCCTGAACAATTGTGTGTCAGTGTGGGTGTGTGTGGATAGGGTTCAGTTCAGTTCAGTCATTCAGTCATGTCCGACTTTGCAACCCTAGGACTGTAGCACGCCAGACTTCCCTGTCCATCACCAACTCCCAGAGCTTGCTCAAACTCATGTTCATTGAGTTGGTGATGCCATCCAACTATCTTATCCTCTGTCATCCCCTTCTCCTACCTTCAATTTTCCCAGCATTAGGGTCTTTTCCAGTGAGTCAGTTCTTCGCATCAGGTGGCTAAAGTATTGGAGCTTGTAGAAGCTCAAAGAATCCTCCTGCAATGCAGGAAACCCCAGTTTGATTCCTGGGTCAGAAGATCTGCTGGAAAAGGGATAGGCTACCCACTCCAGTATTCTTGGGCCTCCCTGGTGAGCCAGCAGCGTAAAGAATCTGCCCTCAGTGTGGGAGACCTGGGTTTGATCCCTGGATTGGTAAGATCCTCTGGAGAAGGGAACGGCTACCCATACCAGTATTCTGGCCTGGATCAAAAAGTGTGTAGGGTAGGAATAGCATTTGTGTGTGTGTGTGTGTGTGTGTGTGTGTGTGTGTATGCGGTGAGAGGTAGCCTTTTTTTCCTGAATAAATGGTGACTATATTGGTGAAAAATGCAGAAGGAAATATATATTTTGTTTTAGTATGAAGAAGCATTCACTTTTGCTAAATATAGCACCAAATTTAATCCCAGGTATTTCTAAAGCACTCACATCATAGAGAGAAACCATTGGTTATCTGAGAGCATAAAACTATACTACATTTCAGGTGCGAAGCTATGCCATAGGAGTACAGAGATCCTTCTCAGAATGAATTATCATTAGAAAAATCCCCAAAAAGCCTTTCAGTGATGTAGTCCTATTCATCCTTTTTTTTTTTTTTGAGACTTTAGGAAAAGAAAAATCTACTGCAAACACAGAAAATGGCTAATTTCATAGAAGATAGAAAAACAACTATTAGGAAGACTCCAAGTTTCACTGAAATTTCTGATTCTTTTCAATTGACTTGCATCCTTTTCTGTTCAGTAAATCATGTTTCACAGAGATCTTAGAAATTCTTTTCATGATTTTGGTATATACCCTCTGGGCCCCAACTCAGTAAACAGTTCTGTCCGCTTCCACTAAGAAACTATTTCTAGTCCCTACCCAACACAAAGTTCTAGAACTACCATCCTTTTGGGGGATACAAATGAAATATGCCTGTCTTCATTCTCAGATCTCACCAATGAGATTTTCAATACGGGAAACTCAGCAGTTTTGATGCTTGGGGCTGATGCACTGGGATGACCCAGAGGGATGGTACAGAGAGGGAGGTGGGAGGGGGGTTCAGGATTGGGAACACGTGTGCACTCGTGGCGGATTCATGTTGATGTATGGCAAAACCAATACAATATTGTAAAGTAATTAGCCTCCAATTAAAATAAATAAATTTAAATTAAACAATTTAATTACAAGTTCAAGCAATTTTTTCTTTAAATAGCAAACACTGGTCAACTTATCTACCATATTCTGAAATTTCCTAAATGCCACCATGTAAGCATCAGTTCAGTTTAGTTCAGTTGCTCAGTAGTGTCCAACTCTTTGTGACCCCATGAATCGCAGTACGCCAAGCCTCCCTGTCCATCACCAACTCTCGGAGTTCACTCAGACTTACGTCCATCGAGTCAGTGATGCCATCCAGCCATCTCATCCTCTGTCGTCCCCTTCTCCTCCCGCCCCCAATCCCTCCCAGCATCAGAGTCTTTTCCAGTGAGTCAACTCTTCACATGAGGTGGCCAAAGTATTGGAGTTTCAGCTTTAGCATCATTCCTTCCAAAGAAATCCCAGGGTTGATCTCCTTTAGGATGGACTGGTTGGATCTCCTTGCAGTCCAAGGACTCTCAAGAGTCTTCTCCAACACCACGGTTCAAAAGCATCAATTCTTTGGTGCTCAGCTTTCTTCACAGTCCAACTCTCACATCCATACATGACCACTGGAAAAACCATAGCCTTGACTAGACGGACCTTTGTTGGCAAAGTAATGTCTCTGCTCTTCAATATGCTATCTAGGTTGGTCATAACTTCTCTTTCAAGGAGTAAGTGTTGATGTAGATTTTACTGTTAGCCAGAATACTAAGTAAAAGATACAATTCATGTTTAGATTATATGGTTTTTCTTTAATAACTGTGCTAAATCTCTTCTCTGTATTTATTTCTAAGCTGTCAAATATTAACATTTCTGAGTTAAATATAACTAAAATGATTTCAATTAATTTCTCATTATTTAAAAATTAAAGTAGAAAATACAACAAAAATGTAATAATACTCTTTCAAGACACTCTTTAGAATAATTTTTAATCAATAAAGTCTTGGTTATTGAGTTCATACTTAAAAAGGATGCATAATTTTCACTTAAGCTGCTCAATTATGCAGTGGCCACCCCAGATCATTAGACATCCTTCTGACTTCTTACCAAGTCATCTTTTCCAAAGGGCAACTGATTTTTATTCTTGTTATAATTCTTAAGTTACCTGTAGGTGAATCTAAAATTCAGCTTTTTTGAGGCCAATGCTGTCAGTGGTAATGTAATTTTGTAAACATTAATAGGTATATAAGCACATGGTTGTCTAAGATTAATAAATAGGACATGAGTGGAGACCTCTTAATTCCAAGAGACAACTAGACACAGGGAGATCAAAAAAAGAGAAAGATGTCAGTAGCCTGGGGTGAGGTGAGGGGTGGGGAGCTCTGAGTACCTGGGTCTTGGTTTGATTCTGGGCCCATGAACTGGCTCTTGAGAACCCTCTACTTGTATGCATCATGCCGGGATCCCTGAGATGGTACAGTCAGTATCACCCTGTCTGCCAACGGAGTGCAACCCACATTTCTGTCTGGCCATATTTTGTGGGGCTCCCAACCTGACAATGGAGCTGCCTGCACACACAAGAATCCAAGAACCCACATACCCCAGTTAGACAGAAAGCCAATTTTTCAGGACACAAAAGGAGACGAGAAGGCCATGGTTGTCTGAGAGAGAACAGGTCAACCACCAGTGGGTACCCGTCACAAGTCACCACGGGATTCGGACCAAATCTTACAGATGTATTTGCCTGCCGACTGAATCTGGAAAGAGAGGAACAACGTGAAGCTTTCCCTTCCTCCCTCGCCCAGGCACCACGATCTAGGAGAGCTGACTTAGATAGGAGTTCTTACCCTCTGCAGGCTTCTGCCAGTTTCCCCAGGATCCTGCAGGTTCTGGAGCCAGTGGGGTATCGCAGGGGTCTATCTTGGCCAGGAGAAACTGAGGAGGAGGGGAAATAGTTTTTCCTCTAAGCTTTACAGTGAGTGCTGGCTTGAGAACCGTTTTTCACTAAGGTACCTCCTAAACAGCTAAGCTTATCCAAGTTAAATGTTCTCAGCTGCAGCCACTGTAAAACAAGATTACCCTGGGTAAGGGTACCTGCTTGTTTGGACTTAAAATTGTATTCACCTGACTCCTCACACTGGGCCCAATCCTGCTTAAGTGGACCCAGCTGGACCCGGAACCAGTTCTGTGATCCCACTCCCAACCGAGTTTCTAAGTCAGGCCCTCAGTTCGACACCAACCAGTTTCCAGACTGGGTCTGGAGGAAGAAACCTTCAAATGAAGCCCGGAGGCTCCGGGAGGGACCGGTGGACCGACCCAGCAGCTCCTGAGGCGGGAGACACCGTGAGCTCGGAGCTCAACAGGTAGTTGCTTGTTGTTCGTGGGGCCGCCGGGGTCTCCTTCAGTTTCTGCTTCTTCCTGTTACTAACAGAACTTTTTAAAAAGATAAAGTGAAGTATGCTAAACATTTTGAGAGTTTATTTGAGCAAAAATTAATTTGAATTGGGCAGCATCTGGTCTAGAAGATGGAAAGGAGGAGCTCCAGGAAAACTGTTCAAAATGAAAGACTTTTTAAAGGAGAAGGGAGCAGGAAAGGGAAAAAGCAACCAATCAACCTAGGCCAAGAAGAGGTTGGTGAATGCAAAGTGGCTTTCCTTCAGAAATGGCACTGGTCTATCAGGCAGAAGACCCTGTTAATGCTGATGAGGTGGTTCCTGACTGACTAGTTTAAAACTGTCTTTCTGGGAGAGCCAAAATGGTGATTGTCTGTTGGTGATGTGGGGGTTAGCATTAGCAACTCCATCTTGGACCTGTTGTCTCACTTTTAATACTTTATGATTAAATGTAATGTCATGCTTCAAAAGTCTTCTTCATTATAATTGTGAATTAAGTATTTAGTGCTTTCTTGAATATTTTACCTTCATATGTTATGTATTTGGTTTTTTAATTTTTTAAATTAATTTTTATTTTTTAGTTTGTTTTGCTTTACAATACTGTATTTGTCTTGCTATACATTGACATGAATCAGCCACGAGTGTACATGAACTCCCAATCCCGACCCCCACCTCAGATGAATTTTTATCAATTATCACCTCTTTGTCTAGCTCTCTCCACTATCACTTCTAGTCTTAACTGTCTCAGTTTTATAGTCCCTCAAACAATTAATATTGATGTGGAATATGAAAGGAAGATTTAGTTTAGGATAAATCCAACGTAGTAGCAAATTCAAAAGTGATGCTAGTGGCTCTTTTCAGAGACAGTTCAGTTCAGTTCAGTCGCTCAGTCATGTCCGACTCTTTGCGACCCCATGAATCACAGCACGCCAGGCCTCCCTGTCCATCACCAACTTCCGGAGTTCACTCAAACTCAAATTTCACACCAGTCAGAATGGTTGCGATCCAAAAGTCAAGCAATAAATGCTGGAGAGGGTGTGGAGAAAAGGGAACCCTCTTACAACTGTTGGTGGGGATGCAAATTAGTACAGCCACTATGGAGAACAGTGTGGAGATTCCATAAAAAATTGCAAATAGAACTGCCTTATGTCCCAGATATCCCACTGCTGGGCATACACACTGAGGAAACCAGAATTGAAAGAGACACGTGTACCCCAGTGTTCATCGCAGCACTATTTATAATAGCCAGGACATGGAAGCAACCTAGATGTCCATCAGCAGATGAATGGATAAGAAAGCTGTGGCACATATACACAATGGAGTATTACTCAGCCATTAAAAGGAATACATTCGAATCAGTTCTAATGTATTTGTTTTTATTTTCAAACTTTTTGGTAAGAATACAAAAAGGATTGTTGCTTAGTCCCTAAGTTGTGTCTGACTCTTTGCGAACCAATGGACTATAGCTCACCAGCCTCCTCTGTCCATGAGATTTGCCAGGCAAGAATACTGGAATGGCTTGCCATTTTCCTCTTCAGTAGATCTTCCTGACCCAGGGAGCAAACCTGTGTCTTCTACATTGGCAGGAGGATTCTTTTCCGCTGAGCCACCAGGGAAGCCCTCCACAAAGGATACAGCTGTGTAATATTTTTCTAAATGAATAGTTGATATTCTCAACATCCTTAATTGATTCATCTATCTTCTTCCCATCTATTTGGAATACATATTTTCCAAATGTCTTATTTACTCCATCTTTGAACACTATTTAATTGACCTATTTGTCTATTATGTTTCTCAAATAGTTGTTCATTAGAGAAGATGTCCCTTTAGCCAATATGATAGGCATTAGTATTTTCTCATTTAATAATAATAATAATAAAAAAACCTGATGGCTCCCCTGGTGGTTCAGTGGTAAAGAATTCACCTATGATGCAGGAGAGGAGGGTTTGATCTCTGAGTGGGGAAGTTTCCCTGGAGGAGGAAACGGCAACCCACTCTATGTTCTTGCATGGGAAATCCCATGAACAGAGGAGTCTGGCAGGCCATGATCAATGGGATATCAAAAACAGTTGGATCTGACTCACTGAATAAAAAACAACAACATCTAATAATAATAATAAAAACTGGTTAGAGCAGAAAATCATAAAAATATATCATACCATAAATATTTTAATTTAAAATGTATGACTGCATGTTTGCCGGTCTCTGGAATTAGATCTCAGGCATTTATGGTTCTACTGTTAATTTTTGTGTCATCAATTTTCAATTTAATGATGCTCTTATACCTTTTTAAAAAGTGCAACAAGTCTTAGAGGAACACTTTCATGAGTAATCTGAATGAGAATCCTTCTAGCTTTTTTTTGATTTGTACCTTAGTCTGTTGGCATTTTCTCATCCACTCTAGTTCAAAATATTTTTTCAGTAATTTACTGTTGTAGTTTTCTAAAACATTTAACTTAGTTTTTCATAGAAACTGTCTTCTTTCAGAACTTATATTTTGTGGGTTTACATAGTATTTAATTAAATTAGGTCATTATTTGGTTTATATAGGTATAGACAGTTCTGAGTTTTAGTTTTGCTTCTAAGAAAGAAATCAATGGACTCACCTGTGGGAACAGAGTGTGAATGCAACAGAAGGTGGTCCATTGGCTCTGTTTTTAGTATGCAGAGGGCATCAGAGGATGTTTCATAGTGGAAATAGAGCTCGTCACTTAAATTGGCAGATTAGTTAAGGGAAGGATAATTGTACTTCACTTGTGTTGTTATCATCTGGGAATCTTGTTATAGGAAATGCATATTTTTATGGTCTAGCCTTGACCTAGAAAATCAGAATTTTTAATGTTTGACTCACAGGGAAGTTTGAGAATTAAAATGCATCCTAGATGATTCTTCTGCATTATTTTAGAGCCAGGGTTATATAACTTCACTGGTATCAAGCTACTCTAATTTATGTAACTCTATTATATTTTAATATTCTGTAGTGCTTCTCCCTTGGTTTTCTTAATTTCCTTGGCTAGTTCTTATATTTATTTTAACAGATCAAAGTTAAAATTTTACTTTCAAATTACCTCATGGCAGGTCATATTGATTCCATGGATTAATTTAGAGAGAATTAGCATCTTAACATTGTGACATTTTGTTTTCCACAAACAGGTTACGTGTTTCCATTTGTTCAAGGCTTTTAATATGCCTCACTAGGGCTTTAAGTTTTTCTCTATAAGTCCTATGCAATTGTTAAGTTTCTTCCTAAATCTTTTATCTTTTTTTATCCCTATTTAAAAGAAGATTGATTTACCTTTATCTTTTCTAACTCACTTTGGTTTATGTATTGAAAAGCTTTTGCTTTTATATTTTGATTTTGTAATGTCTCCTGATTCACTTTTTAAAATTGTTTCTAGTAACTTCTCCCTAGTTAGTTCTTTTGTGTTTTCTAAATATATAGTCATATCTACTGCAAACAATAATCCATTTTTTCTTTTCCTTCTCACAATTTTTATTTCTTGTTTCTCTTGCCAAATGCACTGACTTTCAGAATGGCAGTTTGCTGTTCTTCAGTGTGGAACTGGGTCTACAGGGGGATCTTATTTATTCCTCTTGTTAACTGCTGCTGCTGCTAAGTCGCTTCAGTCGTGTCCGACTCTGCGTGACCCCATAGACAGCAGCGCACCAGGCTCCTCTGTCCCTGGGATTCTCCTGTTACTGGCCCATGCCAATAACTCTTAGGAGTCTAAGGAAATGAAGCTGAGGCCTTACAGAGTTGCATCATTTCCTTCTTGAATCTTCTCCAAAGTGTGGAAGGTTGCATCTCCCTATTTGCTTCAAAGTGCACAGTATTTGGCAAATCTTTTTAAGTTGTGTTTTAAATTTGTAGGTGTTTTCCTTAAGCAAGGAAGATGCTGTGTTTTGGTTATTATTGGGTTTCATGTAGAATAATTACTTTTACTTATCTATTTATCACAGGAGGTCTTCATCAGCTTTTTTAAAGACTTTCTGAAAAATATATCATTTGGATTTTAATTTTGTCTTTCTTTTTTACATGAATTACATAGTGAGACGTAGGCTTTTTTTATGTATAACTTGGTTCATCATTGTCATAGAAATTTGCAGAAGGCAATTGTTGAAGCTGGAAAATGAAAACCCAGGAATTCATGCTATTATCATTCCTTTTTGTATGATTATAGATTTTCAAAATTAAAAAGATTAAGAGGACATTGAGTACAAAAAGGTATTTTTCTATTTTGAGATCTGACATTTACCAAGTATTTTCTCTTATGATTTTATTTGTAGTTAATTATTTAATTTAGAATTGTTTTGTATGATGTTAGGTGAGCATATGATACTCCCACCCCACAAAGAGGTAATCAATTATCCCAGCACTATTTACTGAAGAAATTTTCCTCTTTCTTCGTCCCCCCTCCCTAGACAGAATTATGATGCTACCTTCATTGTCAGGTAACATCATCATGTTAGTCTATTTCTGGACAAATTATCCACTTGTCAATTCTTACATAATCTAATTACAGCTTTTGTGATTTTAATTAATTTTAGTATTGGTCATAGCAAATCTTTCTTTTACTTAAAAGTTTACTTGGATCTTTTAACCCATTCACTCTTCTTGATAAACTTTGGAACTCATTCTGTCAACTTCTGATAACAATCACTGGGATATTATTTTTTATTCAAGAATACTAGTTAATATATAATTTAACATATAGTTAATATGATATAGTATATAGTATAGTGATATAGTGATATAGTATATATGAAAGTATATATTGAGACCACAATTTAAAAATATTATTTAGCCTTATTTTCACAAAATAATAAACAGTTTACATCTTTTAATGGAAATGTATTTTATTTTAAATATAGCAGTGTGTACATGTCAGTCCCAAATTCTCAATCTTTCCCTCCCCCTTCCTTTCCCAACTAGTAACCATAAATTTGTTTGCTAAGTCTGTGCATCTGTTTGTTTTGTAAATAAGTTCATTTGTATTTTTTTAAGGTTCTGCGTATGAGTGATATCATATGATATTTCTCTTTCTCTGACTTCACTTAGCATGAAATTTCTAGTCCACCATGTTTATGCAAATGGCATATTCATTATTTATAATGACTGAGTAATATATTATTGTTTATATGTATCACATCATCTTTTATGGGGTATAATATAAAGAGAATTAAATCTACATAGTAGAGAAGACATTCAGTGTCTTTTCAGCTTGGTGCTTAGTGTGGTTCTCCAATGGTTTTAGTTTTAAGATTCTCAGTAAAATTTAGTAGTTTTTTTCATATATGTCTAGCATATTTTTGTGATTTTTTAATGAAGTTTATGAGCTTTGTTGCTTGTTGCTGCTGCTGCTGCTGCGAATTCGCTTCAGTCGTGTCTGACTCTGTGCGACCCCCTGGACTACATGCAGCCTTCCAGACTCCTCCACCCGTGGATTTTCCAGCCAAGAGTACTGGAGTCGGGTGCCATTGCTTTCTCTGATGCACTTTGTTCGCAGTAGTGAATTAGATGCATATTTTTCCTAATAAATTTTGTATTCTTCATGAGTTATGTAGTACTAATGGTATTTGTTTGCTTAATTTAGTGTATATCTCTTTATTAACTAATTTATCAATTTTATAATTTTTTTCTAGATTTGTTTGCATTTACTGAGAAGATAACTTATCAATAAATAATTGGCTTTTCATTTTATTCTTTACATTATTCATTGGACAAGGGCTCCAGAATAATCTCATAGTGATGATACTGGCTAAATTTACACTATTTCTGATTTTAATAGGCATTTCTCTAGTGGTTTATTGTTAATTATGATATTGTAGGTTGATTTCATTTTAAGAAAATAATTTTGGAACTTTGCTAATTTCTTGTTTTTGAAATTTTGTTTTTAATACTGACAGATTCTGACTTGTGTTTCAGCTTTACAATTGGTTGACTTTAAAATTGTAAAGGGAAAGTGATTCTGTGAAACCATATTTGATTTTGATCTTTTCCTGGGCCAGTGGTATGTGGTAGATACTCTCTCAACACTCTTATGATGTGGAGCAGTGGCAGTGAGCTGCAGTTCTTGACCAGCCATAATGATCATGACTGTCAACAACTAATATACTGAATATACATTCTGTACCCTGGAGGTCATTCTGTTTATTCCTTTCAGTATGGTATTCAATAAATTCCATGCAATATTCAACAATTTATTATAAAGTAGGCTTTATGTTACTAATTTTGCCCAACTGTAGGCTACTATAAACGTTCTGAGTGTGTTTTAGATAGGCTAGGCTAAGCTATGGTGTTTGGTAGGTTAGTGTATTAAATATATTTTCAACATGATATTTTCATTTTTGATTGAGTTTATTAGGATGTAACTCCATAGCAAGTTGAGGAAGATCTGTACTTCAGCTTTATCATGTGTCAAAATGGATTTTATTCAATATTTCTTCATTTCTCATCAGTTTTATATTTATTTTTATTCTTAATTTTATGTTTATGCTTTCCATTTATTAGACTTATTCAAAATTTGACTCATGATTTAACAGAAAATATGGCTCTTAGATTTACTCTTTATTCTGTTTCTATTTTTAATTAATATTTGCTTTAATCTTTATTTCTTGGGCTTTATGCAGTGATGCTTTTTCTAACTTTTGAGCTGAGCATTTTACTAATTGCTTTCATTCTTTTCACTTACTAATGGAAGTATTCTATAACTTTGGCCATAAAGCGTATGCTCTTTTGTTTTTCAATTTTTACAGTGTTGTGTTGGTCTCTGCCATAGGGCAACGTAAATCAGCCATAATTACACGTATATCATCTTCCTCCTAAGTCTTCTTCCCCTCCTCCCATCCCACCCCTCCAGGTCATCACAGACACCAGATTGGGCCCCCTGTGCTCCTCAGCAACTTCTCACCAGCTAGCCATCCAACACATAAGAGTGTATATATGTTGGTGCTACTTTCTCCATTTGTCCCACTCTCTCTCTCCCCAACTGTGTCCAGAAGTCCTTTCTCTGCATCTGTGTCTCTGTTCCTTCCCTGCAAATGGGCATCAGTATCATTTTCCTAGATTCCATATGTATGTGTTAATATACTTTTTTTTTCCTCTTTCTACTTACTTTACTCTGTATAACAGGCTCCAGGTTCATCTACCTCACTGGAACTGACTCAGATTTGTTCTTTTTCTAATGACAGTGATATTCCATTGTATATATGTACCACATCTTTATCCATTCATCAACCATACACTTTTGATAGCATATCGGTTAATATTCAAGGAAGAACTGAACTTGGCAAAAATACTTTATTTAAGAAATCTGTAGATTTTTTGATTTTTCTCTGTGAATGTTAACATATGCCTGGTATTGAGGTTCCCACCCATTAGAGAGAAGACCCTCTATACTTCCATATCAATAGTTAGAAAGACTAGTTATTACTCTGATAGTACTGTGTATTAACCAACTGAAAATTCTTATGATTTTCAATACAGAGATTTATTTTCCACTCTGGGCTTAGGAAGTCAGCCTGAGCAGTTTCCTTTAGGCTTTAGGTCAAGATCTGCTCTCTGCTCATAACTACGTGGTATGGCTTCTACTCATTCCACTGGTTAAAGCAGAGCATATGATCATGTCCAAATGGGCTGGAAAAGTATACTTGACTTATACAGAAATTATGGGAAGGATAGAGAAGGAAGAATTGTGAAACAGTGACAAAGTCAACTCTAATCATGATGATAGAACAAATGTTGATTTTTCTTTCCAGATCTTTTAGAAACAGCAGATGAATAGGACCAGTGCTTAGTCACTCAGTCGTGTGATCCCCATGATCAGTAGCCCACCAGGCTCCCCTGCTCATGGGATTCTCCAGGCAAGAGTACTGGAGTGGGTTGCTGTTTCCTTCTCCAAGGCAGCTAAATTTGAAGTGCTAACTAGGTTCAGAATCCAATAAAGCACCTACTTAAAGCAGATTTAGAGACTGGAGTAATTCTTGCCGTATGTGTAAGGGCATGCCAGTGTGTGTGTGCTTGGTCGTGTCTGACTCTGTAATCCTGTGGGCCATAGCTCTTCAGGCTCCTCTGTATATGGGATTCTTTACACAAGAATACTGGGGAGGATTGCCATTTACTCCTCCAGGGACTTTCCTGACCCAGGGATCGAACCCATGTCTCCTGTGTCTCCTTGCATTCAGGTGCATTTTTACCACTGAGTCACCTGGGAAGCCCCGTAGGTAAGGGGAAGAGGGAACCAGGTTAAAGATTATTTTATAAATTCGGGTGTGAGTGAAATGAAACATTTCTTTTATTTCTTTAAACTATGTTAGGCTCTGAGTTTTTCTACCACCTAGGGGTTTATAACAATAATATTCCCTGTCTTTCCCATTCTGTCTCTGACCATTACAAAACAATTTGGGGACTTACGTGGTTCCCAAAAAATGTGGGAAAGGTCTCTGTTTACCAACCTATCAAAATTGCTCCAGATATCTTTATCCTCCCACAACTGTAGAAAAGAGGAGGGATACACAACAAAAAGTTAATAGCAGTCACTTTGAGAACGGAAGTGCACAGGCGAAAGATGTGACTGGAGAGGAGGCGATTTTTTCTTTTCCCTTTCTATGTTTGTAATTATAAGTGGTGGGTTTTTAATCAGCATTTTTGTGTTCTTGATATTTTGAAGGTAAAACTAAAGATAAAGATAGCACTAATTTCATAAGGTTGTTAGGAAGATGAAATGAATAATACGTATAAATGATTTAACACAGTGCCTGCATAGTAAGCTCCTTAACTCGCTGTGTGGGATTGCTCTGTTAACATGGTTCCATTCCAAGCTATATTTCCTAAAATTTCCTTCCTTGTGTTCTGCTGGGTAAGAATTGGCTGAAAGTGAGGTTGCTTTATTTTTGAAAGGCAAAAGGAAGCTGCAGCCTGTTCTGCAGGTCACTGTGATTAGAGGTTGTGAGAAGCTGCAGTGATGTGAGCAGGATTCATCTTGTCCTTGCTCTTGGTCACTCTATTTCTAGAATCTCCCTGACTGTCTTTCCTCCTAACCCACAGCATCTAGTCCTATCACAGTAGGCTTAATTATGAACTAACAGAAAAGGCCATGGAAAGTTAAGCTCTTTTGATAGCTTGTACTAGCTCCTCTTTTTAATAACTTTCCCGGAGCCAGATGCTTCAGGCTTCTATATAGCCCTCCAAGCTCCAGCTCATTCAGCTGTGTCAGGACTAGTTAGTGAATATTCTCTATAGTTATTAAAATATGCAAATTTATATTGACATTATTAACAATGTGATGTGAATTGAGGATAATGTGATTTAATATCATTCTAGATCAAAGGTGAATACAGTGTGAAACATTCTATCACATTGTCACTTTCTGTGTATTAAAGATAATAGAATAATAAACATTACTTAGTGATAATATTATGTGGTCAGTTATTGTAGCTACATTGTCAAGTAATGAAAGAGCTTAATTACCCATTTCCTAAAATCATTGCATTTTCTACTTATAACTGCATAGCATAGAGCAAAAGAGTCTTCCTGTCTTTGAAAAGAAATCAAAGCATTCATATCAGGCATTCAAAACTTGAGAACCTGCAGTGAGAGAATCACATGAACTATGATAATAAAATATCCTCTGACAAGTAAGATTTCACCCACATAATTGAATGATCATGACAAGCTGTGATCAGTAATACCAAATTTCCCCAGGGACTCTTTCTTACCCATTGTTACGTTTCTGAAAACCGATTTGTAGTTCAGAATTCACTCACCTCAAAAGCAGATTTGAGAATCTTATGAAGAAACAAGAGATAGACTTATTAATATCTCCAGGGCATTTATACTTAAATATAATCCATATAGAATTTACATTATTGTGGACATCAGTATGTATTTAATTAGCAGAAACTGAATAGATGATGTCTGTAATTCATGATTATTCATTTAATAAACACCAAAAATTTATAGAGGTAAAAATAAAAGAATATGAAACACACTGGGTATGTAAAATATGTATTTTCAGTGTTAACATTAAAAATACTATCAGCATATTAAACTTATCTACATCACCATCTGTACAAGTATTAAACTACACCAGTACAAATTATGTCATAGCTCTATAAATAAAGGCAGCAGAATACAATCAAAATATATAGTATCATAATACAGTATGTTAAAACACTCAAGATTTCAGTCACCAAGGTATTGATTTCTCATGGAGTCATAATTAATTCATATTCTATTTCCCATGGAGTCATAATTAATTCATATTCTATCTCTTCTGTGTACAGAGAAAAGTACTCAAACAAGAGGAGTTTTCATTCACAACTCCTCTTCTGCCAAATTCCAAATGAAATGAAACTAAAAGCAAGCATGCTACAAAATTTGATTCAAAGGAAACCTCAGACACTGAAGCCATTAAGCACACATTTCTAAATAAAAAATGAGTTGTCTTCAAGCTGTCTTGACACGGTCTGCAAAGTCTCACTGCATAAAACAGCAGCTCAGCAGTTTGTCATAGAGCTCCTGAGATAAACAAAAAGCAAATCAGACTTCTTTCTCCCTGTCTTTGCATTTCAGCTTCTTCTTGACAGGTTAAAAAAAAAAAAAAAATTCTTCACTCTCTAAAAGATCTGCAAATATAGCATTTGGGCATTGCCTTTTGATTTGAGAATAGGTTTGCAAAAATGGAGAAATAATGTGCTGACTTATATGAAAAAGATACGTACTAATTCATTTAAGATTTGAAAATTACTTTTATTAGGTATATCAGCTGCTGGTAATTAAAACTTAATTTGAGAAAAATTTAAGGTGATTATATTTATAATAATCTGCTTATAATATAAGAGCAGAGGATCTGGATTCAGACAGTTGGCCTTGAATTCTATTTATAGATATACTGTCTCCAACTTAGGCAAATATACTTGACCTATCTGGGCCTCAGTTTCTTTGCCTTTAATGTGAGTAATGAAGGTACTTACCTCACAGTTGTCTTAAGAGTCAAATTAGTTAATATATATTTTGGAACAATATTTCCTGCTATGCAGTAAATTTTATGTGTGCTAGTTCTAATATAAAATTATTATTATATTATTTGTTTTGCTTATTATTCAATTCCTAGATGTTTTCTGTAACCTCTAACCTCTGCTACTATGCAGTCATCTAAGTTTCATTAGCCATACTCTGCTATCATATTCTAGAAACTACTTCTGGATTTCTAGACGTATGATAAACCAAATTATATAACCAGAGAGATGAGATAGGATGTAGAGTGAGCAACAGTGGGTGCCCCTAACTTTTTATTTTATTTATTTACTTATTTAATTTTTATTGGAGCATAGTTGATTTACAGTGTGTTTCAGGTGTACAGCAGAGTGAATCAGTAATACATATATAAACTTCTTTTTAGGTTCTCTTCCCATATAGGTCATTATAGAGTATTAAGTAGAGTTCCCTGCGCTATATAGTAGGTCCTTATTAGTCATCTATTTTATATATAGTAGTGTGTATATAGTAGTGTGTATATAGTAGTGTGTATATGTGGAGAAGGCAATGGCACCCCACTCCAGTACTCTTGCCTGGAAAATCCCATGGATGGAGGAGCCTGGAAGACTGCAGTCCATGGGGTCGCTGGGAGTCGGACACGACTGAGCGACTTTGCTTTCACTTTTCACTTTCATGCATTGGAGAAGGAAATGGCAACCCACTCCAGTGTTCTTGCCTGGAGAATCCCAGGGATGGCGGAGCCTGGTGGGCTGTTGTCTATGGGGTTGCACAGAGTTGGACACAACTGAAGTGACTTAGCAGCAGCAGCAGCAGCAGCAGCAGTGTGTCTATGTCACTTCCAATCTCCCAATTTATTCCTGGGAAAACTACATATAGCTATCCAGTTTTACCTCTTCTTTTCCTCCTGGTAACCATGATTATTCTCCATTGAACTGGCAAAAAAGTTCACTTGAGTTTTTCTGTAAGATGTTATGGAAAAACCTGAATGAACTTTTTGGCCAATCTAATGCATCTGTGACTTTATTTCTGTTTTGTAGATAAGTTCATTTGTGCCATTTTTAGACTGCATGTATAACTGATATCACATGCTATTTATCCTTCTCTCATTTCCTTTACTCAGCATGACAATCTCTAAGTGCATCTATGTTGCTGCAAATGGCATTATTTCATTCTTTTTTATGGCTGAGTAATATTCCATTGTATATATGTACCACATCTTCTTATCCATTCCTCTGTCAATGGGCATTTAGGTTGCTTCCATGTCATGGCTGTTGTAAGTAGTGCTGCAGCAAACAATAGGATCCATGTATCTTTTTGAATTATAGTTTTCTCCAGGCATATGCACAGTCGTGGGGTTGCTGGGGCTTAGGGTACTTCTATTTTTTAATGTCTAAGGGAACCTCCATACTTATCTCCATAGTGGCTGTACCAGTTTGTATTCCCACCAACAGTGTAGGAAAGTTATCTCTTCTTTATACTCTTCTCCAGCACTTATTGTTTGTAGATTTTTTTTGATGATGTCTTTCTGACTAGCGTGAGGTGATAGGTCACTTCTTTAATAATTAGCGATGTTGAACATGTTTTCATGTGCTTTTTGGCCATCTGTATGTCTTTTTGGACAAAAGTCTATTTAGATCTTCTGCCCATTTTTTGGATTTTTAAAAGATTTCTTAATACATATATTTTATTGAAGTATAGTTGACTTATAATGTTTCAGGTGTTCATATTATGGGGGTTAAAATGTCATAAATATTTTAGTTAGGAAAAAAGTTCATAAATTTTCTAAGATATATATATATATATATACTCATTTAATCCATTACCATTGAAGATAATTCTTGATATATGATCCTATTGTTGCTGTTTTTCAGTTGCCCAGTTGTGTCTGACTCTTTGTGACCCCACTGGGGTTACAGGTCTCACCATCTCCTGAAATTTGCTCAAATTCATGTCCATTGCATCGGTGATGCCATCCAGCCATCTCGTCCTCTGACTCCCTCTTCTCCTTCTGTCCTCAGTCTTTCCCAGTATCAGGAACTTTCCCAGTGAATCCTATTACCTTTTTCTTAAGTGTCTTGGGCTTATTTTCTGTAGCTTTTTCCTTGCCTTGTTTCCTATCTAAAGAAATTCCTTTAGCAATTGTTATAAAGCTGATTTGGTTAGAAAGCTGAATTGTCTTTACTTTTGCTTGTCTGGGAAGCTTTTGATTTCTCCATCAAATCTGAATGAGAGTCTTGTTTGGAGAGTATTCTTGGTTGTAGTTTCTTCCCTTTCCTTACTTTAAATACATTGTGCCATTCCCTTCTGGCTTGTAGAGTTTGTTGACATATCAGTTGATAATCTAGTGGGAGTTCCTTTGTCAGATTAGGACCATACATGCATGAATTTATCTCTGGCTTTCTATCCTGTTCCATTAATCTGCATTTCTGTTTTTGTACCAGTACCATACTCTTCTGATTGCTGTAGCCTTGTAGTATAGTCTGAAGTCAGGGCACTTGGTTTCTCTTGGCTCTGTTTTTCTTTCTCAAGATTGCTTTTGCTATTTGGAGTCTTTTGTGTTTCCATGTTGTTGTTTAATTGCTAAGTTGTATACAACTCTTTTGTGATCCCATTTTCTGTAGCCTACCAGGCTCCTCTGTCCATGAGATTTCCCAGGCAAGAATACTGGAGTGGGTTGCCATTTCCTTCTCCAGGACATCTTCCTGACCCAGGGATTGAACCAGCATCTCTTGCATTGGCAGGCAGTTTCTTTACCACTGAGCCATCTGGTAAGCCCTGTGCTTCCCATAGCAGTTGTGAATTTTTGTGTTCTAATTCTGTGAAAAGTGTCATTGGTAATTTGACAGGAATTGCATTGAATTTGTAGACTGCTTTGGGTAGTATAGCTCTTTGATAATATAGATTCTTCCACTCCAAGAATGTATCCCTAGATCTATTGGTGTCATCTCTGATTTCTTTTGTCGGTATCTTACAGTTTTCTTACTACGAGTCTTTTATCTCCTTACGTTGGTTTATTCCTAAGTATTTTATTCTTTTTGGTGTAATAGTAAATGGAATTATTTTCTTAATTTCTCTTTCTGAGCTTTTGTCATTAGTATGTAGAATGCAAGCAATTTCTGTGTGTTAATTTTATGTCCTGAAACTTTACCAAATTCACTGAGAGGCTCTAGTGGTTTTCTGGTAGCATTTTTAGGATTTTCAATGTATAGTATCATGTCAACTTCAAACAGTGACTGTTTTACTACTTCCTTTCCAATTTGGATTCTTTTGTTTTTCTTCTCTGATTGCCATGACTAGAATCTCTGAGACTATGTTAAATAAGCCCGTAGTGTTTCAAAAGCACTTATAAGGAAAGAGAATTCTGGTTTTCTATAGCTTAAGATTACTCATAAACAAAACTGGAGTTAGCAGATTGTTCTAGATTTTCTTCTGTGGTGGTTGTTCCTTGCTATACTCCTGCAACCAATGCTTGAGAGAATTTCTTGCCTTGAGAACTTGTGTTGGGTTTAGTATCTTGACACAGTGGTCCACACTCTGCATCTTTCCCTTATTCTTCAGTTAATTTGCTGTCATCCCACTCCCAGTGATACATATCCAAATTGTATATCTCTCATAATCTTGCCCTCTGTTAGGCAGTACTGGATTATAGTGTGTTCATAAAAAAAATGAATCCCACCTAGGACATTAGCTAAGGGATATGTTACCCTTTCTAGATAGTGCCTCAATCTCCCTCTTTTTGCCTTGGATAGCTCTTACACATAACACTTACTAGCTTATTTAATATACACATTTTGAATCAATTTTAAGGGCATCAGAGTTCATATGTAAAAGATAATACTTCCTCATACACTAATCTGTTATAGAAAAAGTGCTCCTTAGAATGGGCTTCACAGGTGCCGCTAGTGGTAAAGAACCCGCCTGCCAATGCAGGAGACATAGAAGATCTGGTTTTGATCCCTGGGTGAGGAAGATCCCCTGGAGGAGGGCACAGCAACCCACTCCAGGAGTCTTGATTGGAGAATCCCATGGACAGAGGAGCCTGGCAGGCTACAGTCCATAGGGACACAAAGAGTTGGACATGACAGAAGTGACTTAGCAGGCACACATATTCTTGGAATTCCCTTTGGAAAAGACTGCCTTACATGCAGTGTAGTGGAATACATATAAACATTTAAATGATTATACTTACAGGAAGACTTGGTATAGATGAAAAATAGGCATAGAATTAAAAATTACACTTTATTAGTAAAAATATTTGAACTAAGTATTAATTTTTTCTTATTCTATTTGAATACTTGACTCTCTAAACAGGCAGATTTTGATTTTTAAAACTGATAAATAACGGTGAATTAAGATTTACACATTAAAGATATGGCAAATGGTAAGTGGCTCATGGCTTAGCCTCTGTGTAGCTAATTGAATGAAGTGAGAAAATTAAGTTGTCATATTCCATGGACTGTGCAGTAGCTCACACTGTGCTGGGAATTAGCCTAAATTAAATCTAGATCACAGGAAGCTTTACATGTTGTTAGAAAACTGTAGTTATCAATCCTTTCTCTAATGAGAAGTCAGAATAATTGAAACTGAACTGGACTAATGTGTCTCCAACTCTTAGTACAATTGGTGAACACAGAAGCAGAAAGTTTACAATGGCTGTTATTTTTACAGTTAAGGAACTCTGCCAAATGTGCATTATGTTGGAAAACATAGGAATATTAGATGCTTTAGCTCCCCATTAGAGGCTGGAAGAATGTTAATTCATTTTATCTTATGCAGGGCCATTATTATTCTGAACTTGAGTCAAATGGAAACAAGTTGTCCCCATGTACCAATGCCTACTAGAAAACTTCTCATGCTTCTTTCATTCTTTTCCCAGAATATTTAAGAGCACCACATGCTTAAGTAAAATAATGTAATCATAGCAGCTAGACATGCTTCATTTCCCCAAATAATCATTCCCCAGTTTTTACTAACATCAGAAGTACCAAGTAGAATTGTACTTCTGATGTCTTCTCTAATTTGGTAGTTTTGGAACCCTCATCTTTCTTACTGTTAGTCTAAAAGACTTATTTATAGTAAATTAGTCTGGTGTTAGAATTAATCCCAAAACCCCAAGAGTTGAAGTCATATTTTTTTCTTCTCTTAAATACATTCTCTGAGCATAGAAGGGACTAGAGAACAGAAACTTACTGGTCTAAAGGCTTTCTATTCCTCTTTATTCATTTTGCTTTTATTCCTACAATTTTTTTTTTAAATGAGCATGGAATAATGAAAGCTAGAAAAAAAATTATGGTGAAATTAAAGAGGGCATGATGGGTGTGAGGAATGTGTAGAAACAGGGAAAATAAGGATGAGAAGGAAATTTCTTCAGTTACAAATATGCTTTAAGAGCTTTTATAGCATATGAAAATACATCTAATCGAGGTTGGCAGTTAAAATCAGCTAGATAGGAAAAGCTGACAAGAAAATCCTTGTTTAAAAACTGTGGAAAAAAACTCAGGTATTAAAATAGACACAGGTAGATGCAAGAATAAATTGAGTACAAATAAGACTGGAATACATGGAGTGATTATAAGTCCCATTGGGGAAGATTGAAAATACACTCAAATTTTTTAGACATAAAAACTCAGAAAAGGCATTCAAGAGTTGGTAATCTTAGTGTTTGGAATCAATATTTCAGCTGATGCTTAAGGTGAGATGAAGGAGATATCTATATATAAACATAAAATGAAAAGAATTAGTAACCAAACATTAGAAATTCATATAAAACTTGAAGTATCACCTTCAATTAATCAACAGCTAAATACATTTATTTTAAGATAAAGTGGGGTTACTGATAGAAATATTATAGGTAAACTGACTAACAGAGCTTCAAGAACAAGTGAAATTAGTCCACTCTAATTAAGATCATGATGGAAAGATACATATTCAAGAGAGAACGTTGAAAGAATACTTTGAATTAAAGGCCTGAATAAATGGGCCAAGAAATCAGTAATGGATGAATTTTGTGCCAGTGCACAACAGATGGGAGCCATAAGGCATGTTACAGTTACAGATATTTTTTTGAGGAAGAACTAGATCTTTAGATTGTGAATTATTTTCCTTAATATTATCACATCTGTTATATAAAGTTGTTTAGTTGCTAAGTCATGTCCAACTCTTTTTTGTGATCCCATGGACTGTAGTACCCCGAGCTCCTCTGTCCATGGGATTTCCCAGGCAGGAATACTGGAGTGGGTTGCTATTTCCTTCTCCAGGGGTCATATCAAGCAGTTACAAGGAGTAAAAAATGATGATTATGACTTCCAGCTTCCTAAAGGTACAGTTCAGTCAGTCACTCAGTTGTGTCTGACTCTTTGTGACCCCATGAATTACAGTACACCAGTCTTCCCTGTCCATCACCAATCCCTGGAGTTTATCCAAACTCATGTCTATTGAGTCGGTGATGCCATCCAGCCATCTCATCCTCTGTCGTCCCCTTCTCCTCCTGCCCCCAATCCCTCCCAGTGTCAGAGTCTTTTCCAATGAGTCAACTGTTCGCATGAGGTGGCCAAAGTACTAGACTTTCAGCTTTAGCATCAGTCCTTCCAATGAACACCCAGGACTGATCTCCTTTAGGATGGACTTGTTGGATCTCCTTGCAGTCCAAGGGACTCTCAAGAGTCTTCTCCAACACCACAGTTCAAAAGCCTCAATTCTTCTGCACTCAGCTTTCTTCATAGTCCAACTCTCACATCCATACATGACCACTGGAAAAATCATAGCCTTTACTAGATGGACCTCTGTTGGCAAAGTAATGTCTCTCTTTTTAATATGCTCGCTAGGTTGGTCATAACGTTCCTTCCAAGGAGTAGGCATCTTTTAACTTCATGACTGCAATCACCATCTGCATTTAGCTAATTAAGTCAGAAAGTCTAAACATTTTCCCCAACACTATGCATGTAGGTCAATGAGAAGAGCAAATAAAATTACTTGTAATTGACATCTATGGGATAATTAGAACACCAAAATTGCTAAAGGTTTCAAGTTATTTGTAGGTAGTAAAATAAACATGCAAATTCAGCAGATTCATTCTCAGAACACATAACTGTGTAGGGAGTCTGTGGGAGACTGAGTGGAAAATAGGAAAAGTAGATAGGAACTTAATAGTGATAAATACTGATAAAATCACACACAGAAAGAATCAGCATTTTGTGCAGAATTGCTGAGAACAAGTCAGAGATCTTGGTCACAGCTCTGGTTACAGGAGGATAGAAAAGAAGAGCCATTAAAGTGCGTGAAACCAGTGGTGGAAATTCTGAATAAGCTCCTCTTCTTGGGTGAATTGAAGAAATTTAGATTGGGGAGTCAGAAAGGCAATGGCACCCCACTCCAGGACTCTTGTCTGGAAAATCCCACGGACGGAGGAGCCTGGTAGGCTGCAGAGCATGGGGTCGCTAAGAGTCAGACATGGCTGAATGACTTCACTTTCCCTTTTCACTTTCATGCATTGGAGAAGGAAATGGCAACCCACTCCAGTGTTCTTGCCTGGAGGGTCCCAGGGACAGGGGAGCCTGGTGGCTGCTGTCTATGGGGTCGCACAGAGTCAGACACGACTGAAGCGACTTAGCAGCAGCAGCAACAGCAGCAGACTGGGAAGTATCCTTGGAGTCTTACTGGTGAGACAAAGGAAGCAAGGAGTGGATGTTAAAGATCCTATAGAAATTAAAAGGCAGAGAAGGATAATCTTGAATTAAAAATCCTATTAACCCAAAATTCCAACATTGGTTGGATAAACCTACTACTTTTGTATATGAAAATATTAAATGAATGTAATAGAACACTGCATATGATATTCATACAAAGTTGTGATAAGAAATAAAATAATAAAAATGGTGAATTAGATCAGACTGCCATAATAAAATATGATAGACTGGTAACTTGACTTGGAAATTTGTTTCTCACTGTTCTGGAGGCTGAAAGTCTGAGATTCAGGTGTCAGTGTGATTGAGTTACAGTGAGAACTCTTTTCCTGGCTTGAAGACATCTCCTTTCTTACTATGTACTTCTGTAGCTTTTCCTCAGGATGTGTTTATGGAAAATGAGAGAGATCGTTCTTCCATTTTCTTTTTATTTGTAAGGACACCATCATCTCTATTGAATTAGGGCTCTACCCTTATGACCATTCAGTTCAGTTGAGTTCAGTCACTCAGTCATGTCCAACTCCTTGAGACCCCATGGATTGCAGCAAGCCAGGCCTCCCTGTCCATCACTAACTCCCAGAGTTCACCCAAACTCATGTCCATTAAGTCGGTGATGCCATCCAACCATCTCATCTTCTGTCGTCCTCTTCCCCTCCTGATCTCAATCTTTCCCAGCATCAGGGTCCTTTCAATGAATCAGCTCTTGGCATCAGGTGGCCAAAGCATTGAAGTCTCAGCTTCAACGTTGGTCCTTCCAATGAACACCCATGACTGATCTCCTTTAGGATGGACTGGTTGGATCTCCTTGCAGTCCAAGGGACTGTCAAGAGTCTTCTCCAACACCAGAAAGCATCTTTTAATTTCATGGCTACAGTCACCATCAGCTGTGATTTTAGAGCCCCCCAAAATAAAGTCTGCCACCACTTCCCCATCTATTTTCCATAAAGTGATGGGAAAAGAAGCCATGAACTAGTTTTCTGAATGTTAAATTTTAAGGCAACTTTTTCACTCTCCTCTTTTAACCTTCATCAAGAGGCTCTTTAGTTCTCCACTTTCTGCCATAAGGGTGGTGTCATCTGCATATCTGAGGTTATTGATATTTTTCCTGGCAATCTTGATTCCAGTTTGATTTGCATTTCTCTGATAATGAGTGACGTTGAGCATCTTTTCATGTGTTTGTTAGCCATCCATATGTCTTCTTTGGAGAAATGTCTAGTTCTTTGGCCCATTTTTTGATTGGGTCATTTATTTTTCTGAAATTGAGCTGTATAAGTTGCTTGTATATTTTTGAGATTAGTTGTTTGTCAGTTGCTTCATTTGCTATTATTTTCTCCCATTCAGAAGGCTGTCTTTTCACCTTGCTTATAGTTTCCTTTGTTGTGCAGAAGCTTTTAATTTTAATTAGATCCCATTTGTTTATTTTTTCTTTTATTTCCAGTATTCTGGAAGGTGGATCATGGAGGATCCTGCTGTGATTTATGTCAGAGAGTCTTTTGCCTATGTTCTCCTCTAGGAGTTTTATAGTTTCAGGTATTACGTTTAGATCTTTAATCCATTTTGAGTTTATTTTTGTCTGTGTGTTAGAAAGTGATCTAGTTTCATTCTTTTACAAGTGGTTGACCAGTTTTCCCAACACCACTTGTTAAAGAGATTGTCTTTACTCCACTGTATATTCTTGCCTCCTTTGTCGAAGATAAGCTGTCCATAGGTGTGTGATTTATCTCTGGGCTTTCTATTTTGTTCCATTGATCTATATTTCTGTCTTTGTGCCAGTACCATACTGTCTTGATGACTGTGGCTTTGTAGTAAAGCCTGAAGTCAGGCAGGTTGATTCCTCCAGTTCCATTCTTCTTTCTCAAGATGGCTTTGGCTATTCGAGGTTTTTTGTGTTTTGCATACAAATCTTGAAATTATTTGTCTAGTTCTGTGAAAAATACTGCTGGTAGCTTGATAGGGATTGCACTGAATCTGTAGATTGCTTTGGATAGTATACTCATTTTCACTATATTGATTCTTCCGATCCACGAACATGGTATATTTCTTCATCTGTTAGTGTCCTTTTTGATTTCTTTCATCAGTTTTTTATAGTTTTCTAAATATAGGTCTTTAGTTTCTTTAGGTAGATATATTCCTAAGTATTTTATTCTTTTCCTTGCAATGGTGAATGGAATTGTTTCCTTAATTTCTTTTTCTACTTTCTCATTATTAGTGTATAGGAATGCAAGGGATTTCTGTGTATTGATTTTATATCCTGCAACTTTACTATATTCATTGATTAGCTCTAGTAATTTTCTGGTGGAGTCTTTCGGGTTTTCTATGTAGAGGATCATGTCATCTGCAAACAGTGAGAGCTTTACTTCTTCTTTTCCAATCTGGATTCCTTTTATTTCTTTTTCTGCTCTGATTGCTGTGGCCAAAACTTCCAGAACTATGTTGAATAGTAGTGGTGAAAGTGGGCACCGTTGTCTTCTTCCTAATTTTAGGGGAAATGCTTTCAATTTTTTCACCATTGAGGAGAATGTTACCTATGGGTTTGTCAGGTATAGCTTTTATTATGTTGAGGTAAGTTCCTTCTATTCCTGCTTTCTGGAGAGTTTTTATCATAAATGGATGTTGAATTTTGTCGAAGGCCTTCTCTGCATCTATTGAGATAATCATATGGTTTTTATTTTTCAATTTGTTAATGTGGTGTATTACATTGATTGATTTGCGGATATTGAAGAATCCTTGCATCCCGGGATAAAGCCCACTTGGTCATGGTGTATGATCTTTTTAATGTGTTGTTGGATTCTGATTGCTAAAATTTTGTTAAGGATTTTTGCATCTATGTTCATCAGTGATATTGGCCTGTAGTTTTCTTTTTTTGTGGCGTCTTTGTCAGGTTTTGGTATTAGGGTGATGGTGGCCTCATAGAATGAGTTTGGAAGTTTACCTTCCTCTGCAATTTTCTGAAAGAGTTTGAGTAGGATAGGTGTTAGCTCTTCTCGAAATTTTTGGTAGAATTCAGCTGTGAAGCCGTCTGGACCTGGGCTTTTGTTTGCTGGAAGGTTTCTGATTACAGTTTCAATTTCCGTGCTTGTGATGGGTCTGTTGAGATTTTCTATTTCTTCCTGGTTCAGTTTTGGAAAGTTGTACTTTTCTAAGAATTTGTCCATTTCTTCTATGTTTTCCATTTTATTGGCAGATAATTGCTGTTAGTAGTCTCTTATGATCCTTTGTATTTCTGTGTTATCTGTTGTGATCTCTCCATTTTCATTTCAAATTTTATTGATTTGATTTTTCTCTTTGTTTCTTGAAGAAAAATATTTTCAGATTAGCTTATTATCAAAGTTTTATTCAATTCAGTTCAGTTCAGTCGCTCAGTCATGTCTGACACTTTGCGACCCTATGAATTGCAACACACCAGGCCTCCCTGTCTGTAACCAACTCCTGGAGTTCACTCAGACTCACGTCCATCAAGTCAGTGATGCCATCCAGCTATCTCGTCCTCTGTCATCCCCTTCTCCTCCTGCTCCCAATCCTTCCCAACATCAGAGACTTTTCCAATCAGTCAACTCTTTCCATGAGGTGGGCAAAGTACTGGAGTTTCAGCTTTAGCATCAGTCCTTCCAATGAATATTCAGGACTGATTTCCTTTACGATGGACTGGTTGGATCTCCTTACAGTCCAAGGGACTCTCAAGAGTCTTCTCCAGCACAACAGTTCAAAAGCATCAATTCTTCTGTACTCAGCTTTCTTCACAGACCAACTCTCACATCATACATGACCACTGGAAAAACAATAGCCTTGACTAGACAGACCTTTGTTGGCAAAGTAATGTCTCTGCTTTTCAATATGCTATCTAGGTTGATCATAACTTTCCTTCCAAGGAGTGCTGGTGCTGCTGCTGCTCCTAAGTCTCTTCAGTCATGTCCGACTCTGTGCAACCCCATAGATGGCAGCCCCCCAGGCTCCCCTGTCCCTGGGATTCTCCAGGGAAGAACATTGGAGTAAACATCTTTTAATTTCATGGCTGCAGTCACCATCTGCAGTGATTTGGGAGTCCCCAAAAATAAAGTCTGACACTGTTTCCAGTGTTTGCCCATCTATTTCCTATGAAATGATGGGACCAGATGCCATGATCTTCGTTTTCTGAATGTTGAGCTTTAAGCCAACTTTTTCACTTTCCTCTTTCATTTTCATCAAGAGGCTTTTTAGTTCCTCTTCACTTTCATCCATAAGGGTGGTGTCAGCTGCATATCTGAGGTTATTGATATTTCTCCCGGCAACTTGATTCCAGCGTGTGCTTCTTCCAGCCCAGTGTTTCTCATGATGTACTCTGCATAGAAGTTAAATAAGCAGGGTGACAATATACAGCCTTGACGTACTCTTTTTCCTATTTGGAACCAGTCTGTTGTTCCATATCCAGTTCTAACTGTTGCTTCCTGACCTGCATATAGGTTTGTCAAGAGGCAGGTCAGGTGGTTTGATATTCCCATCTTTTTTAGAATTTTCCACAGTTTCTTGTGATCCACACAGTCAAAGGCTTTGGCATAGTCAATAAAGCACAAGTAGATGTTTTTCTGGAACTCTCTTGCTTTTTCCATGATCCTGTAGGTGCTGGCAATTTGATCTCTGGTTCCTCTGCCTTTTCTAAAACCAGCTTGAACATCTGGAAGTTCACGGTTCACGTATTGCTGAAACCTGGCTTGCAGAATTTTGAGCATTACTTTACTAGTATGTGAGATTAGTGCAATTGTGCGGTAGTTTGAGCATTCTTTGGCATTGCCTTTCTTTGGGATGGAATAAAAACTGACCTTTTCCAGTCCTGTGGCCACTGCTGAGTTTTCCAAATTTGCTGGCAAATTGAGTGCAGCACTTTAACAGCATCATCTTTCAAGATTTGAAATAGCTCCACTGGAATTCCATCACCTCCACTAGCTTTGTTTGTCATGATGTTTCCTAAGGCCCACTTGACTTCACATTCTAGGATATCTGGCTCTAAGTTAGTTATCATACCAACGTCATTATCTTGGTCTTGAAGATCTTTTTTGTACAATTCTCTGTGTATTCTTGCCACCTCTTCTTAATATTTTCTGCTTCTGTTAGGTCCATGCCATTTCTGTCCTTTATTGAGCCCATCTTTGCATGAAATGTTCTCTTGGTATCTTTAATTTTCTTGAAGAGAATTCTCGTCTTTCCCCTTTTTATTTCTTTGCATTGATCACTGAGGAAAGCTTTCTTATCTCTTCTTGCTATTCTTTGAAACTCTGCATTCAGATATTTGTATCTTTCCTTTTCTCCTTTGCTTTTCACTTCTTTTCACAGCTATTTGTAAGGCTCCTCAGACAGCCATTTTGCTTTTTTGCATTTCTTTTCCATGGGGATGGTCTTGATCCCTGTTTCCTGTACAATGTCACAAAAGTTTTATTAGGTGACTACAAATGGTAAGACAGTAGTTTCAATTTTAATATAATAATAGATATCAGGTAAAAATTAAATAGCAATAAAGATGGGTATTTTGTAATGTTGAGGACTGAAATTCACAATGAAGTTTCAACAGTAGTAAATACATAGCAAATAATACGGCATTTGCCTTTAAAAAAGGTACAAAATAAGTTTTAGGATATAATATAAAGTGAAGAACAGAGTACAAGGTAGATACAGCTTTGCCTTTTTTGTAAAACTGTAAGGAAAATAAGACCCGTGTATGTATGTGTGTGTGTGCTTATTTTCAGGAAAAAAGCACTAAGAACAGAAAGGATAAAAGAAAACTATATATACCAATTATGTTGGAATTGATTGGAAAGTATCATGGATAGAAAGAAAGTTATGTTTATGTAATGCATATTTATGTATTTATATATGTTTTATGTGTAATATATAATTATATATTTTGTCTTACCTTTTGAAATATATGAATCACTTATATATTTTAAAAATTGATATAAAGATAAAAATTTTATAGTTAATTATATCAGAAAAAAAACCTGTATGTATACCAAGCAGATAATGTCATCACTCAGTAAAAGAAGTAATTTAGGGAGCTTTGGACATAGTTATTTGAGCACTTTTAGTGAGCAGTAGACTTAGGGTTAATATAAGTAAAGCAAACAAACAAAACTCTAAAAATATGTGTTTCCCTTAATAAATTTGCTATTAATAGTGGCATTGCTTTAAGAGGTATAAAATTACTTTGTGTGTTCTAAAGGATAAAACAAATAAGTTAATATACTGATATTGTTGAGAATTAATGTTCTTTTTGTGTGAAAAATGGAGATTAAATCCATAGGTAAAGAAAAATGTGTACCATATATACATTTCCTAACTCCATTCACAAACTGGGCCAGATTAATGATATATGATTAACAATGGTAACAACTAGTCCCTAGATCTTGGTTTCTAAATAATATTTCTCCTTAAAAGAAACCAAGGTTGTATGGAGAAACAGGTGATTCTAGGTTTGCGGCAGAAAAGTGATAATGTGAACCTAGAATATTTTGATGTGCCAAAAAGCTAGAAATCAATACTGTTGTGCTGAGAAAAGAACATGGAAAGAAATTTTGTTTAAATTACTATAGGAGCAGTCTTGAGGGACCTTACATGGTCAAATTTTGGACAAAAGAGTATCAAAAACAATGATATTAATATATTATAAAAACGATTTTTAAAAAACTCAGCTACGTTTACTGATTGAAAAGGCAGTAGATAAAATTTTGAGATATTTTACAAATAAATTGTGCTAACCACCTTCTAGGGACTTCCCTGATGGCTGTGTGGTAAAGAATCCGCCTGCAGTGCAGGAGACTCAGGAGACAACAGCTTTGACCCCTGGGTTGGAAAGACCCCTGGAGGAAAAAATGGCAACCCAGTTGAGTATTCTTGCTTGGAAAAAGTCTCATGCACAGAGGAGCCTGGTGGGCTACACTCCATGGGTTGCATGACTCAGCTGGATATGACTGAGCAACTAAGCAGGAAGAGGAATAATATTCTAAGAGTTGAACAATAGGTATATCTCACTTGCATTAAAATTTGAAAAACTCAATAGTCTAATTAGTGTGATCATTTATTAATTATCAAAACAAAGCTTAGAATGCCCTTTAACACAGTTCTAAGCACTATTACATGCTTTTTTCTCATTTAATTCTCCTAATGCCCCTGAAGTGAAGTGAAGTGAAAGTCTCTCAGTCATGTCTGACTTTTTGTGACCCCATAGACTATACAATCCATGGAATTCTCCAGGCCAGAATACTGAAGTGGGTAGCTGTTCCCTTCTCCAGGGGATCTTCCCAACCCAGGGATGGAACCCAGGTCTCCTGCATTGCAGGCAGATTCTTTACCAGTTGAACCACAGGGGAAGCCCCTGAGGGTTAGCTTTATTTTATAGATAGAAAAATCCATTTGGATAATTTAAGAAAATAGCCCAAAGTCACATGAAATAGCCAGGATTTCAACACAGGTCAATGTATTTCTAAAGTTTATATTACTGTTCTTTGATCTATCATTTGTCCAACTCAGTTGTTTTAAAAGATCTTGCAAGTCACTAATTCATCTGGTCACCACAACATTCTGTGAGCTGGTCAAGTTGTCAACTATGTATTACATTTGTTTTACAAGCAAAAGAAATTGAGGTTCACAAACATTAAATATATTGATCTAATTAGTGATATACTAGAACTTGAATTCAAGATTTTTGAATCCCACTCAATGTTTTTTCACAGTAGCATGCTGCCAAGAACTATCTTGGGAAAGTTTTGAAAGAATGAAATGAAAACTTGTTTGATGAATAAAGACTTCATTTATATGTGTTTTCAGGAGGGAAAGCTGGAGGAACTTCTAGAGACTATGGTAGGTAGAATAATGGTCCCAAAGATGATTGCATCCTCATCTCCAAAATTTATGAATATGTTAGGTTGCATGGCAAAGGGCAATCAAAGTAAATGATAGGATTAAGATTGCTAATCAGCTGATACCAGAATAGGGAGGTAATCTTGAATTTTCCTAATGGGCTCAAAGAAATAACAAGGGTCCTTAAACATGGAAGAGGGGAGACTTCTCTGAGGGTCCAGTAGTTAAGATTCTGCAATCCCTTAGTTCCACCCTGCAGCTAAGATCCCACATGTGGGAGGGCAACCAAAGCTCAAGCACTCTGGAGCCCACACGCCACAACTAGAGGGAAGCCGGTACACTGCAAGGAAAGATCCCACATGAAGCAACTAAGACCTGATACAGCCAAAAATAAATACATTTTTTTTTAAAGTGGGGGACATAAGAGTCAGAGTCAAGATAAGATGTAAGAATGATAAAAGCAAGGTCATAGTGATGCCAGGTTGATAAGAACTATTCTGGCTTTAAAGATATTTGAAGGGAGTCATGAGTCAAGGAGTATAGGTCTGTACATGCCGGAAAATGCAAGGAAACAGATACCTTTAGCACTTTCAGAAGGATCCTTTCTGACACCTTGATTTTATTCAGGGAGATCCTACATTAGACTTCAAACTCCAGGACTGCAAAATAATATATTGGTGTTGTTTTTAGTCACTGTGGTAGAGTAATCTTTTACGGAAACAATAGGAAACTAATACAGAAAGTGAAGAGAAACTAAAAAGCCTCTTGATGAAAGTAAGAGGAGAGTGAGAAAGCTGGCTTAAAACTCAACATTAAAAAAACTGAGATCATGGCATCCGGTCCCATAACTTCATTGCAAATAGATGGGGAAATAATGGAAACAGTGACAGACTTTATTTTCTTGGGCTTCAAAATTACTGTGGACAATGACTGAAGCCATGAAATTAAAAGATGCTTGCTCCTTGGAAGAAAAACTACGACAAACCAAGACAGTGTATTAAAAAGCAGAGACGTCACTTTTCTAACAAAGGTCTGTGTAGTAAAGCTATGGTTTTTCTAGTAGTCATGTGTGAATGTGAGAGTTGGACCATGAAGAAGGCTGAGGACCGAAGAATTGATGTTTTTAAACTGTGATGTTGGGAAAGACTCTTGAGAGTCCCTGGAGCAGCAAGGAGATCCAACCAGTCCATCCTAAAGGAAATCAATCTTGAATATTCATTGGAAGGATTGATGCTAAAGTTGAATCTCCAATACTTTGGCCATCTGAATCGAAGAACTGACTCGTTGGAAAAGACCCTGATGCTGGGAAAGATTGAAGGAGGGAGAAGAAGGGGAGACAGAGGATGAGATGGTTGGATAGCATTACCGACTCAATGGACATGAGTTTGAGCAAATTCAGGGAAATAGTGAAGAACAAGGAAGCCTGGCATGCTGCAGTTCCTGAGGTTGTAAAGAGTTGGATATGGCTTATTGACTGAACAACAATAAAAACAGACAAAAAGATTTAAACAGAAAGGAAGTTAGATAAATTGTACTGGGTTCTTTTTGAGTCAGTCCTCATGAGATGGAAATGGATAGATGTACTGGTACTGTCAATTCTGCGAAGGCTAGAAAGTTATAACACATTTGAGGTTACAAGTTAGAATATCAGATTGGGGGATTATGAAATGTATCTAGGTGAGGAAGGTATAACTGAATCATAACTCTTCTTCAGTTTCAGTCACTTTCTCATTTGCTGTCTCGTCTTTCGAGAAGACTCAATGCCTTCATTAAGAAATGTTGTTGTGTTGAGAAAAGAACATGAGAGCAAAATTCTGTTCAAATAAAAATAACAGAAAAATTTAAAAGGCACGGAGCAGGGGGCTTCATCTGATCTCACATTTTTTTCTCAACCCCTCTGAACTGCTGTGCCCAGTGGGTCATAGATGACTGTTTGGCATTCTCTTTTGTGAATTTGTTTGAAAGGGAATAAGAACAAATGCGTGCTGTGCCCCAAATTTCACTAAATCTTTTAAAGGAAACTTCAGAGGCCTATGTACAAGAGAAATGGAGAAATTTTAGGTCCTTGCAGATTGCTAGCTAAGACTACAATTAGGCTGACCTGTATGGTTCCAGTATGACTGAAGAGAATCACTTGAAAATGAGTAGATAATTGAATCAAAATCTCCTTTTTCATTTTCATGTTGCATACTTCAATATATGTTATATATATACATATATATATTTCTTCTATATTATAAAATCTTTCAGTTAAGGAGTTAAAGGTCTATGGAACATTGGCAGTTTGGATATAGTCATTTTTAATATTGTCATATTAAAATGGTCATAATGTATTTCCATTTTCAAATATCCTTGTGGTAATGTATATGAAAGGTTAGTTTCTCTAAAGTTGGGAGAATTGTAGTATTTTAGTCATGCCTACATTTTGACATTGTTTTCTTTGGGAAAGCTTTTAGACTTCTAAACCCTAATCATAGCAATGATTGGATTTGTAATGATGTGGTGTTGCCATAATGTGGATCCAATGGAGACATTAAGGCAAATGAAACACTTAGCCCAGCATTATTATGGAAAAAGAACAAGTACCCCAAACCAAGCAGCATGAGACAGAAAACAATTTGACCTGCCAAATAAGATAAGAGCATAATAGATTGTCTTGGATTTTCACTTTTTCCTTTAGATAAATCAAGCCATGTTGTGGATTATCTTGATGTTAGATTGACGTATTTCATCTTAACTCTCTAGCAGTAATGAACTATCTAGTATGGTCTAGTAAGTGTACTTTTATTTGGAGGAGTCTAGGTGATACACCAAACCCATCAGAGGTTTTGTTTATGGCCCTGCAGTTTCTAACCCACTCTTTAGAGTGATGACACTGTTAACTTTTAAAAACTAATTCACATGAAATTGCAACTCAGGTGATATACTTTGTAGTTTCACTCAGCCCCAGTACATCAACTAGAGTAAAAAATGAATTTTCACTTCATGAGAAGGATATGTATGTTTAAAAAAGTACTCCTTGGAAGGGCTAAAAAATGGATCACTTTATGCTGTAGCAAGCTTGATTTACAAACTCTCTGGATTGAATAAACATGTTTTCTCCAGTCCTTTGTATGAGAGCACACTGTAGCACCAAAGGCCTGTGGGTATAAGTCACCAGAAACACAAAAGCATGAGCTGTGCTTTGGGTCTCTTAGAAACCAGAATACTAGTTTCTTGGTATAACAAAATGTTGGAGATTTTTATTTTATTAATTGCCACCTTGTGATCTTATTAGGGTTAGAATGAAGCTTTAGTGACTACTCATCTCAAGTGAGTTTTGCTGTTAAGTTGCTCAGTCATGCCTAACTCTTTGTAACCCCATGGACTGCAGCACACCAGGCTTCCCTGTCCTTCACCGTCTCCCGGAGTCTGCTCAAAATCATGTCCATTGAGTCAGTGATGCCATCCAACCATCTTGTCCCCTGTTATCCCCTTCTCCTCCTGCCTTCACTCTTTTCTAGCATCAGGGTCTTTTCTGATGAGTTGACGCTTCGCATCAGGTGGCCAAAGTAATAGAGCTTCAGCTTCAGCATCAGTCCTTCTAATGAATATTCAGGATTGATTTCCTTTAGCACTGACTGGTTTGATCTCCTTGCAGTCTTATATTCAGTGTCATATTCTTGAACTATAGCTTTATTGTATATACAGCTAGGTTCTTTGGAGGAATCCTTCCGCTGGTCCAAGGTTGATTTCACCATCATTGTTCTACATCACATTCCCTCTCACATTTTGAATTTGTTTCAATAATTATTCCCTTGATTATTATCATATTAACAGGCCCAAGCTAATCCCATATTTAAAGAGAAAAATAAGGCCAAAACTTTCACTGGACCCAATCATCCTTCATAGATACTTTTCTCCTTTTCAGAGTTCTACATGTCATACATGGGCCTCACACTCAGATATCTGCAGAGACCAAGCTGTTGCTGGAAATGAGACATGTGAAGCCTGGGAAGACAAGGAAAATTGCAGAGTTGGTGTCTGTCAGTCCCTGCCAGGGCCTATGGCTGTCTTTCAAAAGTGAAGATTCAGATGTCAGAGCTTCTTCTTTTCCAAGAGACCTTGAAATCTGGATTTTAACTGATATGTTCTAAACACTAAATGTTACTGACTAATTAAACCACGTCAAAGCTAAAACAGAACACTTTGAAGTTTGGTTAAAAGATTCCTATGGACTGAATTCAGCTTATCACTTGCTAATTTGCAGTCTTTGAATATTCTTATTGTTCTCACTTTCTTCTTTTCTTACTAATTTTTCAAACCATTATTGTACAGGTCTACATAAATTAAACTGTAAATAAAATATTGCACAAATAATTCAGCTCTTACTAAACTCACTTATGATCTTCTAAATATAGAAATCAATGGCTACATCTCTGCAGCACTTGCTATTCCACATCACTCCTTTTTGCAGGTGTGATCCCCTGTACTGATATCTCAGGCATTCTACTCAGCATCTTTCAATGTCTTTGAAAGTATCTTCTTACTTTATTTTGCTAACTCCTTTTCTTCTACATTTTCTTTAATATTGGCATTCTTTAAAATTTCTATTTTTATTTCTCTTACTGTTCCTTTTCTTATTTTCCTCTTTATTCTTACTAATATTTTATGCAGTTTTTCATGATTGGTGTCATTTATATTATTTCAGCTCCTACCTGTATAATTGCGACTTCTAAATGTGGATTTCTGGCTCATATTTCTTTTCTTAGTTTTTGATTTTGTACTACTAGATATTTGTATTTACTTCCCATAAGCAGTTCTTGCTCAACTAAATACACATTTCTTTCCTAAATTTTTGGTGATCAACCATCCAGTTTTGCCCAAGACAATGGTACCCTATCTTCTATATTGAAGTTAAGAAAGCTTTATTTTGGTGTGGTATATAAACCTATTTTGGAGCTAGTTTCTCCTTTATAATAATCACAATGCCCTTACACAGCTGGTTACCACTATCAATCTATGTGTTTTGAGTGAAATTGGATGCAATTGACTGTACCCTGAGATCTAAGCATAACCAAAACAAATTTTAACTTCCTCAAAGCAATATGATTGGAAAGGCAAGTCACATGATCCAAGTCAATCTGGTAAACCAAAAACCAATTCCATGATACTGCAAGTATAAGCAACAACAAAAAAGATATTATTCTTGAGCCTGGAGTGTGGGCCTTGAGCCTCTGTGAGCTTTCTACCTAAGAATGAAAGCAATACGGAGGAAAGTAAAGTAAAGAAATGGTCTCTGATGACATCCTTTAAGCTCCTGGATCAATCTTTGTTGATTGTGCTGGTGGTAACCTATTATCCCTTAACTCCACACACATAACTCTAAATTTAGGAGGCTGGGACTCTGCAAACTATCTTCATTGACTCACTTGATGGTCAGTTTTTCATTAGGTTCTGCTACTAGAAGTATTAGAGTGAACGTGAAAGGACAGGAAAGAGGGTAGAGGGATTTCCATATGCAGCATCTTTGGTTCTATAAACTTAAGACATTTCTAGCTCTCCATACAGTTCAGTCAGTCAGTTATATCTGACTTTTTGTGACCCCATGGACTGCAGCATGCCAGGCTTCCCTGTGAATCACCAGCTCCCAGAGCTTGCTTGAACTCACATGCATCGAGTTGGTGATGCCATCTACTCATCTTATTGTCCCCTTCTCCTGCCTTCAATCTTTTCCAGCATCAAGGTCTTTACCATGAGTCAGCTCTTCACATCAGGTGGCCAGACTATTGGAGTTTCAGTTTCAACATCAGTCCTCCCAGTGAATATTCAGGACCGATTTCCTGTAGGATTGACTGGTTTTGATCTCCTTGCAGTCCAAGGGACTCTCAAGAGTCTTCTCCAACACCACAGTCTGAAGGCACCAGTTCTTCAGCTCTCACCCTTCTCTATAGTCCAACTCTCCATCCATACTGGAAAAACCATAGCTTTGACTAGATGGACCTTTGTCAGCAAAGTAATGTCTCTGCTTTTTAATATGCTGTCTTGGTTGGTCATAGCTTTTCTTCCAAAGAGCAAGCATCTTTTAATTTAATGGCTGCAGTCACTATTTATTCTTATAATGGAATTACTTATTGTAAACTATACTAAACACAAAATCTACCATTTAAGCACTATTAATTGTATTCATTAGTTTCAAAAAGCTATCATTTCAGATATATATATATATATATATTCATTCATTCTATCTAAATGATTAGATGATGTCATGGAGATGACAGTACCAAAGGGGTTATATGTAATTCTCACCAAGATCTCACTATTATTAACATCTTACATACTTACATTACATTCTTTACAATTAGTGAGCTAATATTGATATATTAATAATTTAAGTTCAAGTTTATTTAATTTATTGATTTCTTTAGTTTTCACTATCTTTTTGTGTTATAAGATTCCATCTAGGATGCCACATAACACTTTACTTGGCATGTTGTCTCCTGAGGCTTCTCTTATCTTTGACATTTCTTTAGATTTTCCTTATTTTTGATGCCCTTGCCAGTTTTGAGGAGTTCTGGGTAAATATTTTGTAAATACCCCTCTATTGGAATTTCTCTCACATTTTTCTCATCATTAGATGAGAATTACAGTTTTTTCATAGGAATAACCAGAGGTAAAGTGCCATTTCACTCCCTCATATCAGAGGGTACCTACCGTCTGTATGGTTATCACTATTAATGGTAACCTTGATTACTTAGCTGAGGTAGTGTTTGTCAGGTCAGTATGTATCCATGGATATTTATCTTGTACTATGGATTCTAATCTAATACTACTTTATTCATTGCTCAAATTTTTCTGGCTTTGGACATTGGGGGCCCTTTCAGTTGACTCTTGTGTCCTCTTGACATACTTCCATCAGTTAGGTTTCTTGTTTGTTTTTGTTGAATGCTTCTGTACTTTCTGGCACTACAAGATGCTTTAGACTTATCTTGTCTATTTCCTGCCTTAGTTCTAGAATCAGACATTTCTCAAGGGAACTATGGCTACTTTTATTGTAGAATGGTAAGAGAGACCAATTCAGGGTACTAGATGAGATCGTTGCTACTGGGGTATCCTTGTTTCTAAGCTCTCTCCGATAATAGGACACAGATATGTGTCTATCCTAATCTGTGTATATACACGTATCTATAGTAATTCTATATATAACTGTCTATATTTTAAAGTAATAATAGGTTCTTACTGATGTCTCAAAATCTAGTCCATTACCATAGGTTGATCACTGGAGCCTTCTCCAGTGATCCCACCCCAACAGTGAGAAACCTGGTTCTCACCAGTATAGTTGTAAAGCAGCATCAGAATGGTTACCTCTATTGCAGTTTGTTTCTAACTGTGGATATGCTAAGGCGCCTAGAGATCTGAGGATAAGGTATGCTGGAACCCCTCCTTCAAGAATCTACAGATGTGTTTTTGTTCTATCAACTTTGTTGTTCAGTTTCTCAGTTGTGTCTGACTCTTTGCAACCCCAAGGACTGCCACGTGCCAGGCCTCCCTGTCCTTCACTATTTCCCGGAGTTTGTTCAAACTCATGTCCAAATTTGCCCTGAATTTACTAATATTTGGGTCAACTCAGGATCTCCTTTTGCTTTCAGCATCGGAGTAACCAGCTCACTATAGAAAATGCTTTCTGTTTGAAATCCATAACACAGTTTCTGTTTTTATGCCTGGACCTTGACTGTATCCTAGATGTTGGTGTATGAGCCAACATCTCTTTTTTTTTTTTCCCCATTGGCCAATTTAGGCTGTGTTTCTTGTCTCCTATGGCCAAAAGAGTATTAAATAATATATCATACTACTGCTTTGGCTATTTTTTCTGCCTAGAATGTTTATGTTCTCATTGCCCACATGGAAAATTGTTAGTAATTCCTTTATAGTTAGTTTAGATGTTATGTTTTCTGTGCATTTCTAACTGTCCATCTTCTGGCATCACACCAATTTCTTTGCAGACTTTCAGCCAGAGTTGTGTACTTTGTTCTCTGTTTTCTTAGGAAGTCTTCTGAATATTGAATTTTCTTATTGTATGAAAATGCATCAGAGACTAAATGACTTTTATAATTTCTAGATACCTCTTTTTCTCTGCAGTCCCTTAAATGGCTTTAAATTATTAAGATTTTAAAAGGGCCTGAGACTCTGACACATTTATATATTTTATGTGGTAGGCTGTAGTTTTCATGAATATATATTGAATAAAGCATATTCCATTCATTGCTTAGTTGAGAAAATATTCTAGTTATCTTTTTCAATTGGGAAAAGCTGGAGTGTTCTAAACACTGATGTTAAAATTTTTCACACTTTTAAAATATTTGTATTATCAAAGTTTAAAATTCTATCTTTTGGTATATTGGAGCTTATTTTATTATCCCAAGGGCTTCTGCTAAACCCAGTCATGACAGTATGGGTTACATGATTTAACTCCCTGTGTCTTAACCTATTACCCTGGATTTTTAAAAATCATTTTGATTTATCCTTAATTTCAAAGAACCCGAAAACCAGTTGTAAGTTTGCTGTTTATAATTCCCAATGGGGAAAAAACAGTTTATTGAAGATAAATACTATATTTGTATGAGCTCTCAACTACTCTACTATCTCTAGGTTTGCTTTTAAAGTTGTAAAAAATAATAGCATGAATTTTATCTTACATTGTGAATGTGTTTAGTGCCATTTTGTCAACATGAACCACATGTGGTGCTTTACATCAAGGAAACCTAGTGAAGGACCTATTGGCAAAGGGACGTCAAATAAGAGTTTTCTTTATTTTTATCCTTGTTTTTCATTGCAAGATTATGTAATTATAAAAACCAGTGATGACATATATAAGATTTCTTGAATTTCATGAGTGTAAACCAGATTTGGCATATGGGTCTTCAAATCCTGATGGTGTTTCAATGACTCTAAAGTTCTGTTGAAATGTCTTGGCACTGCCTTATGTAGGGACTCTCAAGGAGTGTTTTACTAGATCTCATCTCTATAGAAGGAAACCACTAAAGTTGCTCCAGACATATCTATGCTAGAGATTCCATGCATCCATGCATCCATCCACTTCCTAAGTGCCAGTCATATGCCAAATGCCATATGTGCACTGATGCACATCATTGGGTAAAAAAGGAATTGTACTGTAGTATGGAGGTGCAGTGTAAGTGATATGCAAGGGTATTTAAATATTCATGGTATTTGAATTGGGAACCTAGCCTTGTTTCTAGAGAAAAAGGAGGATGGGATATATATGAAATATAGGTTACTCAATCTCAGACCCTTGAAACATTATTTGCCCAGCCAGATACTTCAGACTGTGTCTAAGAATAAATCAACAAGGAGAATTTCACGCTATAGGAAATCAGTTCAGTTCAGTCTCTGAGTCGTGTCTGACTGTGTACTCATGTAGCTTTCCTCAGGGTGTGTTGATGGATAATGAGATATTGTTTTTCCTTTTTTATTTTTTTAATAAGGGCATCTCTATTGAATTAGGGCTCTACCCTTATGACCATTAAGTTCAGTTGTGTTCAGTCACTCAGTTGTGTCTGACTCCCTCAGACCCCATGAACCGAAAGCACCCCAGGCCTCCCTGTCCCTCACCAACTCCTGGAGTTTACTCAAACTCATGTCCATTGAGTCGATGATGCCATCCAACCATCTCATCCTCTGTTATCTCCTTTTCCTCCTGCCTTCAATCTTTCCCAGGGTCAGGGTCGTTTCATATGAGTCAGTTCTTTGCATCAGGTGGCCAAAGTATTGGAGTTTCAGCTTCAGTATCAGTCCTTCCAGTGAATATTCAGAACTGATTTCCTTTAGGATGGACTGGTTAGATCTCTTCACAGTCCAAGGGACTCTCAAGAGTCTTCTCCAACACTACACTCAAAAGCAACAAATTTTTGGCACTCAGCTTTCTTTATAGTTCAACTCTCACATCCATATATGACTACTGGAAAAACCATAGCTTTGACTAGACAGACCTTTGTTGGCAAAGTAATGTCTCTACTTTTTAATATGCTGTCTAAGTTGGTTAGGTCCATGAATCAAGGCAAATTTGAAGTGGTCAAACAGGAGATGGCAAGAGTGAACGTTGACATTCTAGGAATCAGTGAACTAAAATGGACTGGAATGGATGAATTTAACTCAGATGACCATTATATTTATTACTACAGGCAGGAATCCCTTACAAGAGATGGAGTAGCCATCATGGTCAACAAAAGAGTCCAAAATGCATATTTGGATGCAGTCTCAAAAACTACAGAATGATCTCTGTTCATTTCCAAGGCAAACCTTGGAATTCAATATCACAGAAATCCAAGTCTATGTCCCAACCAGTAATGCTGAAGAAGCTGAAGTTGAATGGTTCTATGAAGACCTACAAGACCTTTTAGAACTAACACCCAAAAAAGATGCCCTTTTCATTATATGGGACTGGAATGCAAAAGTAGGAAGTCAAGAAACACCTGGAGTAACAGGCAAATTTGGTCTCGGAGTACGGAATGAAGCAAGGCAAAGGCTAATAGAGTTTTGCCAAGAGAACACACCAGTCATAGCAAACACCTTCTTCCAACAACACAAGAGAAGACTCTATACATGGACATTGCAGATGGTCAACACCGAAATCAGATTGATTATATTCTTTGCAGCCAAAGATGGAGAAGCTCTACAGTCAGCAAAACAAGATCAGGAGCTGACTGTGGCTCAGATCATGAACTCCTTATTGCCAAATACAGACTTAAATTGAAGAAAGTAGGGAAAACCACTAGACCATATAGGTATGACCTAAGTCAAATCCCTTATGATTATATAGTGGAAGTGAGAAATAGATTTAAGGGTCAATATCTGACAGAGTGCCTGATGAACTATGCACAGAGGTTCGTGACATTGTACAGGAGACAGGGATCAAGACCATCCCCATGGCAAGGAAATGCAAAAAAGCAAAATGGCTGTCTGGGGAGGCCTTACAAATAGCTTTGAAAAGAAGAGAAGTGAAAAGCCAAAGAGAAAAGAAAAGACATAAGCATCTGAATGCAGAGTTCCAAAAATAGCAAGAAGAGATAAGAAAGTCTTCCTCAGCGATCAATGCAAAGAAATAGAGGAAAAGAACAGAATAGGGAAGACTAGAGATCTCTTCAAGAAAATTAGAGATACCAAGGGAACAATTTATGCAAAGATGGGCTTGATAAAGGACAGAAATGGTATGGAACTAACAGAAGCAGAAGATATTAAGAAGAGGTGGCAAGAATACACAGAATACTGTACAAAAAAGATCTTCACAAACAAGATAATCATTATCAATTGTGATCACTCACCTACAGCCAGACATTTTGGAATGTGAAGTCAAGAGGGCCTTAGAAAACATCACTATGAACAAAGCTACTGGAAGTGATGGAATTCCAGTTGAGCTATTTCAAATCCTGAAAGATGATGCTGTGAAAGTGCTGCACTCAATATGCCAGCAAATTTGGAAAACTCAGCACTGGCCACAGGACTGGAAAAGATCAGTTTTCATTCCAATCCAAAGAAAGGCAATGCCAAAGAATGCTCAGACTACTGCACAATTGCACTCGTCTCACGTGCTAGTAAAGTAATGCTCAAAATTCTGCAAGCCAGTCTTCAGCAATATGTGAACCATGAACTTCCTGATGTTCAAGCTGGTTTTAGAAAAGGCAGAGGAAGCAGAGATCAAATTGCCAACATCTGCTGGATCATGGAAAAAGCAAGAGAGTTCCAGAAAAACATCTATTTCTGCTTTATTGACTATGCCAAAGCCTTTGACTGTGTGGATCACAAGAAACTGTGGAAAATTCTGAATGAGATGGGGATACCAGACCACCTGACCTGCCTCTTGAGAAATCTATATGCAGGTCAGGAGGCAACAGTTAGAACTGGACATGGAGCAACAGATTGGTTCCAAATAGGAAAAGGAGTACGTCAAGGCTGTATATTGTCACCCTGCTTATTTAACTTCTATGCAGAGTACATCATGAGAAACGCTGGGCTGGAAGAAGCACAAGCTGGAATCAAGATTGCTGGGAGAAATATCAATAACCTCAGATATGCAGATGACACCACCCTTATGGCAGAAAGTGAAGAGGAACTAAAAAGCCTCTTGATGAAAGTGAAAGAGGAGAGTGAAAAAGTTGCTTAAAGCTCAACATTTAGAAAACTAAGATCATGGCATCTGGTTCCATCACTTCATGGGAAATAGATGAGGAAACAGTGTCAGACTTTATTTTTTGGGGGCTCCAAAATCCTTGCAGATGATGATTGCAGCATGAAATTAAAAGACGCTTACTCCTTGGAAGGAAAGTTATGACCAACCTAGATAGCACATTCAAATGCAGAGACATTACTTTGCCAACAAAGGTCCTTCTACCTAAGGCTATGGTTTTTCCAGTGGTCTTGTATAGATGTGAGATTTGTACTGTGTAGAAAGCTGAGCACCAAAGAATTCATGCTTTTGAACTGTTGTGTTGGAGAAGACTCTTGAGAATCCCTTGGATTGCAAGGAGATCCAACCAGTCCATTCTAAAAGAGATCAGTCCTGGGTGTTCTTTGGAAGGAATGATGCTAAAGCTGAAACTTCAGTTCTTTGGCCACCTCATGCAAAGAGTTAACTCATTGGAAAAGACTCTGATGCCGGGAGGGATTGGGGGCAGGAGGAGAAAGGGACAGCAGAGGATCAGATGGCTGGATGGTATCACCGACTTGATGGATGTGAGTTTGAGTGAACTCCGGGAGTTGATGATGGACAGGGAGGCCTGGTGTGCTGCAGTTCATGGGGTCGCAAAGAGTCAGACACGACTGAGCGACAGAACTGAACTGAACTGAGGTTGGTTATAACTTTTCTTCCAAGGAGCAAGTGTCTTTTAATTTCATGGCTCAAGTCACCATCTTCAGTGATTTTGGAGCCCCCAAAACAAATTATCTCATTTTTTCCAGTTTCCCCATCTATATCCCATGAAGTGGTAGGACTGGATGCCATGGTCTTAGTTTTCTGAATGTTGAGTTTTAAGCCAACATTTTCACACTCCTCTTTCACTTTCATCAAGAGGTTCTTTAGTTCTACTTCACTTTCTGCCATAAGGGTGTTGTCATCTGCATATCTGAGGTTATTGATATTTTTCCTGGCAATCTTGATTCCAATTTGTGCTTTATCCAGCCCAGCATTTCTCATGATGTACTCTACATATAAGTTAAATAAGCAGGGTGAGAATATACAGCCTTGACATACTCCTTTCCCGATTTGGAACCAGACTGTTGTTTCATGTCCAGTTCTAACTGTTGCTTCTTGACTGCATACAGATTTTTCAGGAGGGTGGTCAGATGGTCTGATATTCCAGTCACTTATAGAATTTTCCACAGTTGTTTGTGATCCGCATAGTCAAAGGCTTTGGCATAGTCAATAAAGCAGAAATAGATGTTTTTCTGGAGCTCTCTTGCTTTTTTGATCATCCAGTGGATGTTTGCATTTTGATATCTGGTTCTTTTGCCTTTTTCTAAATCCAGCTCGATCATCTGAAAGTTCACATTTCATGTACTGTTGAAGCCTGACTTGAAGTATTTTGAGCATTACTTTAGTAGTGTGTGAGATTAGTGCAACTGTGTTGTGGTCTGAGCAGTGTTTGGCATTGTCTTTCTTTGGGATTGGAATGAAAACTGACCTTTTGCAGTCCTGTGACCACTGCTGAATTTTCCAAATTTGCTGGCACATTGAGTACAGCACTATCTTAACATCAGTTTTTTAGGATTTGAAATAGCTCAACTGGAATTCCATCACTTCCACTAGCTTTGTTCGTAGTGATGCTTCCTAAGGCCCACTTGATTTTGCATTCCAGGATGTCTGGCTCTAGGTTGGTGACCACACCATCATGCTTCTTGGGTCGTGAAGATCTTTTTTGTACAGTTCTTCTGTGTATTCTTGCCACCTCATCTTAGTATCTTCTGCTGCTCTTAAGCCCATACCATTTCTGTCCTTTATTGAGCCCATTTTTGCCCTTGGTATCTCTAATTTTCCTGACGAGGTCTGTAGTCTTTCCCATTCTGTTGTTTTCCTCTATTTCTTTGCATTGATCACTGAGGAAGGCTTTCTTATCTCTCCTTGCTATTCTTTGGAATTCTGCATTCAGTTGAGTATATCTCTCCTTTTCTCCTTGCCTTTAGCTTCTCTTCTTTTCTCAGCTATTTGTAAGGCCTCCTCAGACAACCATTTTGCCTTTTTGCATTTCTTTTCCTTGGGGATGGTCTTGATCCCTTCCTCCTGTACAGTGTCATGAACCTCCATCCATAGTTCTTCAGGCACTCTGTCAGATGGGCTAGTAAAATGGGCATATATTTTTAAAAAAGCGTGGAAAATCATCATTGCAGTGTTAGAGTCGTGCTAACTTCCATACGGTCTCATAAGTCTGAAGTCCTTGTGGCTCTTCCTTACATAAAATCATCATGAACTCCACTGCCCCTTGGTAGCTATGCTTCCTCTGGAGGGCTGCTTCATCTGATAGTAGTCACCATGATCCCTGCAGTCTCTTCTGTCCCATCAACGTATAGCTTGTTACTATTGAATAATTTGCCACCACCAAACTTCATAGTTCTGCTGAAACTACCACATTTGCAATCTATTAAAATTCTAAATACACTTTTTAGAACTTTTAGTTTATAATTGATACTAAGATTTACCCACATCATTATATAATATTCTCTGTGATTAGTTTCATTTGGAAGTCTCAGGCTATTTCAGTGCAATTTCATTTAAAAAATATGAGTGCTAATAATACTAAGTTCTTTGCCATAGTGTATGATTTGTAGACTTCTTCCTTTCAATCCAGTAAAATTTTAAAAAAATTACGGAAACATGTAGGTTTGATAATGTCTGCTGCTGCTGCTGCTAAGTCACGTCAGTCGTGTCTGACTCTGTACGACCCCATAGACAGCAGCCCACCAGGCTCCTCTGTCCCTGGGATTCTCCAGGCAAGAATACTGGAGTGGGTTGCCATTTCCTTCTCCTGATAATGTCTAATTTTAACTAAAAACTACATGAGAAACCTCTGCCATCTACTCTCACTACTGCTTTAAAGATAAAAATATGCTTTATTCTAATAAAGGATAATCTCCCAATTAAAAAAAACATGAATATATTCTGCTTTTAGGAAAACTCTGTAATCATACCAATTTTCCTAATTTTTATACAGTTTAGTCAAGATTTTTGTTCTGTTGGCTTAGGAGAAAGTGATGCAAGAGCTAGGGAATAGATTTTGAAATCAGACAGACTTGGGTTTACATCCCATTTTGTCATTTTCTAGGTTTCTGAACTTAATTTAATTAACTTCCCTTAATCAGTTTCTTACTTGTAAAAAAAGAAAAGGAATAATTATATTTTGCCCCAGCACATGGTTAATGGAAACATTAAAAGAGCTAATGAATGTGTAAAAAATTATTAACTGATAAATGTCATAAAATGTAATTTTAAAAAATTCTATTGAGGACCTTGAGGGAATTACAAGTATTTCCCTCCTCCCAATATGAAGGAAGAGGAAGAAAGGAGAGCTAACAATTACTTTGTGCCTTCTGTATCTCAGGAACAGATGTGTTTCTCTTCATTTATTTTAATTATCCCAACAAAGCCAAAATTGCATATTTTAATCAACTTTTTATAGCTGGAAAAAATTGTGATCTCAGAGAGTCAAACAATTTGCTCCAATCACATAGCTGATGAAAGATGAAATTAAGAATTCAGACCAAAGCTTGTTTAACTCACTGTTTCATGCTCTTCTCTGAGAAAAATCAGCATAGACTACATCATCAAAAATATCATCTTTTTTTTCTTTTAGCTCTTAAAGTATGAAATGTTAACTTGGGGGTTAGCACATAGTAGTAGGGCTGCCTCAAAGACAGATTTTGTCAGTATAGTTTATCCATTAGGAATTAAGGCCCTGGTTTATGTTCAGAAAGCCCTCTCCTTTATTATAATTAACTGTCAAATTAACTTTCATTATGAATAATTTAACACAATTATACACAAGTACTTGAGGAAGATTCTTACAAAAATTAAACAATACCGTGACTTTTAAAATAAAGCTTCTCCAACTTCCTTTTTGGCTTAAAACAAAATGATAATACAGTTTTAGTAACTAAATCATATAATTTTGAACTTTGGAACCAGTTAAAAAATTACACTCTGTATTTGTGTAAGAATGGCATATGAAACTAATTACTGTTGAATTACTTCCATTGATATTACTTCACACTTCCTTAATAATAAAGATAATATATTTGAGGTCTGGTTCATAAAGTTTTGTGATATTTTAAAATGGTTTTCTCTTGCAATATATAAAGAATTTTAAGTTATGAAAGCATTTATCTTGTTCTACACATTTAAGAAATACAATGATTGTTAGTTTCAAATTTTTTTTAAACTTACAGATCATCTGTTTTAGCACCATATGAGTCTTCATACTATGGATACATTGATGGAGCACAGACTTTTTAGACATCATTTATATGTTATTCTGAAACATGACATAAAATAAGTGGATAGGAACAGAGTGGAAGCCAGGAATCTGGATTCACTGTAAAATATTACATACACCTCTGTGTGTTCCTTATGTGCGTGTGTGCTAAGTTGCCTCAGTTATGTCCAACTCCATGAGACTCTATAGTGCCCAGTGGGCTACCTCTGTCCATGGGATTCTCCAGGCCAAGAATATTGGAGTGAGTTGCTGTGCCCTCCTCCAGGGATCTTCCCAGCCCGGGGATGGAACTCAAGTCTGTCACATCTCCTACTCTTGCCACCTGCTGCATCAGCTGGTTCCTTATGTACTTTCAGTAGATATCACAGAGGAAATTCCTCTGATTTCTTTTATATCTGTCTTTTAGTATGTAGAACAATGTATGGTACAGAGAAAACACTGGCAATCATGCATATCTGGAAGATATCTTGGTATTTGGCATTGTAGAACAGTACTTTTCTATGGCTAATTTGAAGTTCTCATTTTGTATAAGTTCAGCTCTTACAAAAGTCAGATATATGGAGTTGAAAAGAAAATAAAGGTTTTCTAAGTAAAATGGGGCATTAGTGGTATTTATGTCTCTTTGCCCTGGACAGTCTTTGTATGTGGCTTTAACAGAAGGGAGCAATCAGTTGTATATTAGATATTAAACTATTCTATTAGGCATCTACTTTGATCTCTGGGACATCAATGGTGATATCAAGCCAAGGTACTCTCCTTGTATAAATTGTTGGGATTTACCTTTATTCTATAAAATGGCAAATATCAATGTGTTCCCCATGGTGGATTCTTGTCAATGTATGGCAAAACCAATACAATATTGTAAAGTAAAAAAAAAAAAAGAAAAAAAAGTGCTCCTTTTCTTTCCTTTCTTAAACTCATGTGTCAATTCTAAAAAATCATTACTAAGCTGTATTTGCTACCTGAGTATGGTTTTTCAGAAACCTAGACAGAGAATCTAGAGAGATAAGTAGCAAGCAATTTCACTCTTTACTTCCCACTGAGCTTTCCCATTGCAGCTGAAATGGTATGTGACCTTTGTATCGCCTAGTCACAGCAGGGTAACTTTAAAGGACATTTGACTGGAGTTAATATTAAACCCTTGAACATTCAGGTTATTTCTGACATAAGACCAAATATATACAGTGTTATTAGCTGAGCACAAACTGATTTTTTTTCTCCCTTTGTCTTTTTTTCCTCAGGTCAAATACAATTTCCTCTTTGTTCAAAAGTACTATTTTGAACTTAGCATTGCCTCAATTTTTCCATTTTCCTCTGGAAATAAATTCTTTATTCCCATACCCATAAGTTACAACACTTTGTTATTTCTGTTAGATGTACTTGGCTTATAGTTTATCTGATGGGATCTTTGAGGATGAGAAGCATGTGTTTCTTGGTTATTAGTATCCACTAGATCTACTTTATATTCTGTATCTTTTTAGGTACTTGTAAACATCAGAAAGGAAATGGTTTGATTTTTCTGTCTCTGTATTTACATGAGTCTTGAACACCAATCTTTATTGCAAGAATGATATTTACATATTATTGTTATGAATAAAATTAACAACAACTAATAGTCCTGATCAATTTTTAATATGCCAAACACAAACACTGTATTTGTGCACATGAATAACCCAAGGAATCTTGTTAAAATGCAGATTTTGATTTGGTAAGTCTGGAGGAGGTCTGAAAATCTGCATTTCAAACAGGCACCTAGGTGATATTCCTGTTGCTTGTCCAAGAACCACACAACAGGCATATGAAGTAGGCTTTTAGATGAGGAATTTGAAATTAAGGAGATGAAATAATTTGCCCAACATAATACAACAAGAATTTGGCAGAGTTGGGACTCAAAATGATTTCAAGTTTTTGCCAAAGCTCATCATTAACCAATGGTTCTAGAGTTACTTGAGGGAAAAATACTCATTTTTCTCTCCTCTGACTATTTTAGGGTTTGTGAACTATAATAATAAATGAACTAATAGAGACATAAAATGGAAGCTTGTATGTGTTCTTTTTATTCAACAATCACAAAAACAACAGAATGATCTCTGTTCATTTCCAAGGCAATCCATTCAATATCACAGTAATCCAGGTCTATGCCCCAACCAGTAATGCTGAAGAAGCTGCACGGTTCTATGAAGACCTACAAGACCTTCTAGAACTAACACCCCAAAAAGGTGTCATCTTCATTATAGGGTGAGACAGTGCACTAAGTCCTGTCCAACTCTTGCGACCCCGTGGACGGTAGCCTGCCAGGCTCCTCTGTCTATGGGATTCTCCAGGCAAGAATACTGGAGTGGGTTGCCATTTCCTTCATTATAGGGGACTGGAATGCAAAAGTAGAAAGTCAAGAAACATCTGGAGTAGCAGGCAAATTTGGCCTTGGAATACAAAATGAAGCAGGTCAAAGGCTAACCGAGTTTTGCCAAGAGAATGCACTGGTCACAACAAACACCCTCTTCCAGCAACACAAGAGAAGACTCTATACATGGACATCACCAAATGGTCAATACCAAAATCAGATTGATTATATTCTTTGCAGCCAAAGATGAGAAGCTCTATACAGTCAGAAGAAAACAAACAAACAAACAGACAAACTGAGAACTGATTGTGGCTCAGATCATGAACTCCTTATTGCCAAATTCAGACTTAAATTGAAGAAAGTAGGGAAAATCATTAGACCATTCATGTGTGACATAAATCAAATCCCTTATGATTATACAGTGGAAGTGACAAATAGATTCAAGGGATTAGATCTGAAAGAGTGCCTGAAGAACTATATGGACAGAAGTTCGTGACATTGTACAGGAGGCAGTGATCAAGAACATGCCCAAGAAAAAGCAATGCAAAAAGGCAAATGGCTGTCTGAGGAGGCCTTACAAATAGCTGAGAAAGGAAGAGAAGCTAAAGGCAAAGGAGAAAGGATAGATATATTCATTTGAATGCAGAGTTCCAAAGAATAGCAAGGAGAGAAAAGATAGCCTTCCTCAGTGATCAATGCAAAGAAACAGAGGAAAATAATAGAATGAGAAAGACACTAGAGATCTTGTCAAGAAAATTAGAGATGCCAAGGGAACATTTCATGCAAAGATGAGCACAGTAAAGGAAAGAAACGATAGGGACCTAACAGAAGCAGAAGATATTAAGATGAGGTGGCAAGAATACACAGAAGAACTGTACAACAAAGATCTTCATGACCAAGATAATCACGATGGTGTGATCCACTTACCTAGAGCGAGACATCTTGAAGTGCAAAGTCAAGTGGACCTTAGGAAGCATCACTACAAACAAAGCTAGTGGAGGTGATGGAATTCCAGTTGAGCTATTTCAAATCCTGAAAAATAATGCTGTGAAAGTGCTGCGCTTGATATGCCAGCATATTTGCAAAAATCAGCAGTGGTCACAGGACTGGAAAAGGTCAGTTTTCATTTCAATCCCAAAGAAAGGCAATGCCAAAGAATGCTCAAACTACCGCACAATTGCACTCATCTCACTTGCTAGTAAAGTAATGATCAAAATTCTCCAAGCCAGGCTTTAACAGTATGTGAACTGTTGTTCACATTCTGATGAACAGGTTTAATGTTGTTCAATGATGTTCAGTGTTGTTGAACATTCCAGATGTTCAAGCTGGATTTAGAAAAAGTAGAGAAACCAGAGATCAAACTGCCAAAATCTGTTGAATCATTGAAAAACTAAGACAATTCCAGAAAAATATCTACTTTTGCTTTATTGACTATGCAAAAACATTTGACTGTGTGGTTCACAACAAACTATGGAAAATTCTGAAAGAGATGGGAATTCCAGAAAACCTGACCAAGGAAATCTGTATGCAGGTCAGGAAGCAACAGTTAGAACTGGACATGAAACAACAGACTGGTTCCAAATCGGGAAAAGAGTATATCAAGGCTGTATTGCCACCTTGCTTATTTAACTTATATGCAGGTACATCATGAGAAACACTGGGCTGGATGAAGCACAAGCTGGAATCAAGATTGCCAGGAGAAATATCAATAACCTCAGATACACAGATGATATCACCCTTATGGAAGAAAGTTAAGAACTAAAGAACCTCTTGATGAAAGTGAAAGAAGAGAGTGGAAAAAGTGGGTTAAAACTCAACATTTAGAAGAGTAAGATCATGGCATCCAATCCCATCACTTCATGGCAAATAGATGGGGAAACAATGGAAACAGTGAGAGAATTTATTTTTTGCGGCTCCAAAACCGCTACAGATTGTGACTGCAGCCATGATATTAAAAGACTCTTGCTCCTTGAAAGAAAAGCTGTGACCAACCTAGACAGCATGGTAAAAAGCAGAGACATTACCAACAAAGTCCTGTCTAGTCAATGCTATTGTTTTTCCAGTGGTCATGTATAGATGTGAGAGTTGGATCATAAAGAAAGCTGAGTGCTGAAGAATTGATGCTCTTGAACTGTGGTGCTGGATAAGACTCTTGAGAGTTTCTTGGACTGCAAGAAGAGCTAACCAGTCCATCCTAAAGGAAATCAGTCCTGACTTTTCATTGGAAGGACTGATGCTAAAGCTGAAACTCAAATACATTGGCCACCTGATGCAAAGAACTCCTTGGAAAAGACCCTGATGCTGGGAAAGATTGAAGGCAGGAGGAGAACGACAGAGGATGTGTTGGTTGAATGGCATCACTGACATGAGTTTGAGTAGGCTCTGGGAGTTGGTGATGGACAGGGAAACCTGGCGTGCTGTAGTCCATGGGGTTTCAAAGAGTTAGACGTGACTGAGTGACTGAAATGAACTGTTAGAATTTTCAAAACTCATCCAACATTACTTTATTTCTGTTTATTTTATTGCATATCAGTAACAATTCAAAGACGAGAACTGATCTGCCAACCCCACTTTGAGTTGCATTTCTGTAAACCACTATGACATTGAGGAGATTTTTATATGTACTTGCCCACTCAATGGAAATGACAATGTTAAGTTTTTATTTTTTAAATTAAAAATGTAGTTATTTGCATTTAAAACATGGTTTTGGATTTGGAGTGAGGAAGGGAGAAACAGAGGAAAGGAGGAAAAAAGAGAAAAGAGGAAGGGAAGAAAGAGGGAAGAAAAGAAAGACCCAAGGGAAAAAAATGAAAATAAAACTTAATTCTGCCTTTTATGATTTTAAAGTAAAGTCTTACAGATGGATCTTATGATATGACTTTTGCTTTAAAAAGCAAAGTGAATTGATTCTTTTGTTTCATCCCCAGTTATTTAGAGGAAAGTATTTTTTTTTTTCTGAAAAGGATTGCTATTTACTTAGTTCTATTGAATTTTTATTCCTTCTAGTTTTTCTGTTATTTTGTGTGGCATTAGACACCTCACCCTTGGTTCTGAGTGTAAGGTCAAGCAGAGGTTACATCAATATTTTTTCTATCATTTTATAAGAAAAATAACACATTGTATGATTTATTGATTTTAAACATTCCTCCCTTCTTCAGTCATCTCAGTAGAAAATAGAAGATAAAGCAGAAAACAGAAGGCAAAGTTGTGAACACATTGTCCTATGGATTTGTAGGTCAACATGGAGAATGTCTGGTCTTTCTCCTTTTATCTCGTTCATCTGGAGTGCTTAAACATCTTTTTTAGAAGAGAATCTGCAGCCCACTCCAGTATTCTTGCCTGGAAAATCCCAAGGACAGAGGAGCCTGGTGGGCTACAGTCTGAAAGGACCTCAGAGTTGGACACGTCTGAGCACCCCCTCCAACACACACAGACACACACACGTACACACAGCCATAGTTTCACAAGTGTCTTACTCTAGAATCTTTTAAAGTCAATCTCTTTTAGAAAGAATGATTAGCTTAGTTCCTTTATGGTGTTTAAACTTCTACTGAAAAGGTTTCAATGTTTTCAGTTGTGACTGTCTACCTAGCACCTAATATCCAATATTTTATCTTTGATATAAATATTAATACTTTTGTCTTTCTGTTGAATGTATTCAAATTCCAACATTCAGCAGTTTAAACTTCCTTTGCTTTTAATTGTTTTCCTATTATATTGAAGTTAAACTAAAAATTGTTCTGAATATGTAGTAAGGAGCTCAGGAGTTGTAAATCCCTAAAAGTTTGCAATAATATTGTCTAGGAAATAAAAGTATATTGAGTAGTTAATTCCTGAGATTATATGATGATACTGTAAGAGGATGTATATATCAGAATCCTGGAAAAAAAGAATTCTGCAAATTTTCCTAAAATCTTTCTTTTGGAGTGTCAACTTCACATTGGAAATGCAAACTGACCTGGCCTGTGTATCACCTTTGTTGCTGGAAGCATTATGGCCTTAAACAAATGACTTCCTTCTTTAATTTTTTTTTTTATTATTACCTATAAGATGTGATTAATATGTCTAGCTCAGTTTTTTTTGGGATTACATGAGATAGCATACAAAAAGAACATATCTTGCTTATGATGTTCATATAGTGTTTATTTCTTTCCTTTAAACTTTATTTTTGAGGGAGCATATTGATAGTTTTGTATTCATGAACAATATCTGCAAAATAATTTTATGCAGAATGAATTTTTTACTGTTTTGCAATGAGATATCATATGTCTAAGTCTCAATCAATATTTATTTCTATTTCTATTCCTACATTGATATCTATATCCAACTATTTTTTCACTCTGTGTTGGTCTTCTATCTATATTCTCCTTTTAACAGGGTTTGGAATCTAATCACCTGGATCAAGATATTGCTTTATGCTTTATTGCTCACCAGATAGCTTTTGGTGCCATGGAGCTCCCTTGCTGTCTTGTTGATCAGATCTCAACCTCCCGGGAGCCTTTGAACGCTCATCTCTCAGATCTTGTGCTCAGACTTAAGATGGCTGCTGCAATACACAAGACAGTGAAGGCTAAGTGCTTTGTGAGGGATTTCTGTGAACTTCCCTGCCTTGCTCTCAGTTATCAGTGAACTGTTATAAACATAAGAAAGTGTTAATGTAATTATTGTGGCAGAGTGCTGATGGGCAGGAATGATCTTGATGTGTGCACTGGAATTGGGCCTTGAAAGATAGAATTTGCCTTGATAGGAGTGGTAATTGGAAGACCTTAATCCATATACTTTAACATTTAGATCATTTACTTTACCTTATAACATCCCTAAGAATACTGATCCTTAGCTTGTGTACCTTTCTTTCACTTTTAAAATATGTTATAGTCAAAATTTTATTAGCAGATACGTACTGTGTGTTAGTCACTGAGTCATGTCCGACTCTTTGCAGCCCCATAGACTATAAGCCCACGAGGCTTCTCTGTCCATGGATTTTCTCAGGCAAGAATACTGGAGTGGGAGGCAATTTCCTTCTCCAGGAGATCTTCCCGACCCAGAGACTGAACCTGGGTCTCCCGCATTGCAGGCAGATTCTTTACCATCTGAGCCATGAGGGAAGCCTCAGATATGTACTATTTTATATATATTTCCTGACAAAATATATTTTTGTCTGACATGAAAAATTCACATTTCAAGCGACATTTTCTTCTTCCTAGTTGTGTATTGTTAAGACTCACTGATATTATTGCTGTATCTTAGAAATCTAAATAGCACAAGGTGGCCTGGATATAATAATCACAAGTTACATTTAAAAGATGGTTACTGCATATCAGAGTGTGGACTAAATGCTTTATTGGAACAATCTCCACAAAAATTTTGATGTAAGAAGTAATTTTATGGTCATTTTATGGGGAAGAGAATTAAGACTGAGATGTTTTATGACTTATGCAAGGTGGCATGGACTAGCAACTGATGAAACCAGGGTCCTAACATGGTTTACTGCAGTCAGCAGTAAGACATATTCATCATTCAGTTCTAGCGCTCTTTGCCAGTGACAGTGAAAGTGAAGTCACTCAGTCATGTTCAACTCTTTGCGACCCCATGGACTATAGCCTACCAGCCCCCTCTGTCCATGGGATTTTCCAGGCAAGACTACTGGAGTGGGGTGCCATTTCCTTCTCCAGAGGATTTTCCTGATCCAGGGATTGAACCCGGGTCTCCTGCATTTCAGGCAGATGCTTACAGAAGCTTTTTGCCAGTCGGTTCAGTTCAGTCGCTCAGTCATGTCCGACTCTTTGCGAACCCCATGAACCGCAGCATGCCAGGCCTCCCTGTCCATCACTAACTGCCACAATCCACCCAAATCCATATCCATTGAGTCGGTGATGCCATCTAACCATCTCATCCTCTGTTGTCCCCTTCTCCTTCTGCCCTCAGTCTTTCCCAGAATCAGGGTCTTTTCAAATGAGTCATCTCTTTGCATCAAGTGGCCAAAGTATTGGAGTTTCAGCTTCAACATCAGTTCTGCCAATGAACACCCAGGACTGATCTCCTTAGAATGGACTGGTTGGATCTCCTTGCAGTCCAAGGGACTCTCAAGAGTCTTCTCCAACGCCACAGTTCAAAAGCATCAATTCTTCTGTGCTCAGCTTTCTTTATCGCCCAATTCTCACATCCATACATGGCTACTGGAAAAACCATAGCGTTAGGAGGAGATAAAATCAGCAAGTCACCTGTGGACTATCTTTCCTGTGATCTTATAATAAAAATAGCACTGCTGATAGAAAATGAAAGACTAAGTACTAGCCCCTGCTATCACTTTGAATGTTACACATTGTTATTGCTTGCTAAGTTTATATGGTGTCTGATAAAATGTTGTTTAACTTCTCTCATTTTCTATTGCTCTTCACATATCTGCTTGGCACCAGCTAATCTATTTGTATCAGCATTTCTGTACTTTTGTACAGTATTTCTGTACTTTTGCTTTTTCTTTCAGTGTGAAAGAGCATTCAGAGTTCAATACCTCAACTTTATTTTTTTCAAAATATTCAACATATTAAGTGAGTTGGTTAAAAATAAAAATGTTTCCTCAAAATAGGATTATTAAAGTATTTTTCATTAATTTATGCACATCAGTTTGACTTACTGAACGTTCAGGGTAAGTTTAAGAAAACTAAATGGCCATCAGTAATATTTGTATGTGCTGCTGCTGCTGCTGCGTCGCTTCAGTCGTGTCTGACTCTGTGCGACCCCATAGATGGCGCCCCCCAGGCTCCCCCGTCCCTGGGATTCTCCAGGCAAGAACACTGGAGTGGGTTGCCATTTCCTTCTCCAATGCATGAAAGTGAAAAGTGAAAGTGAAGTCACTCAGTCGTGTCCGACTCTTCGTGACCCCATGGACTGAAGCCCACCAGGCTCCTTCGTCCATGGGATTTTCCAGGCAAGAGTACTGGAGTGGGGTGCCATCGCCTTCTCCAAATATTTGTATGCACATATGTATTATTTAGGGCTTTCCTTGTAGCTCAGTGATAAAGATTGTGCCTGCCAAATGCAGAAGATGTGGGTTTGATCCTTGGGTCAGGAAGAACCCTTGGAGAAGGAAATGGAAACCCACTCCAGTATTCTTGCCTGGAACAGCCACAGACAGAGGAGCCTGGTGGGCTACAGTCCATAGGGTTGCAAATAGTTGAATGTGATTTAGCCACTAAGCATGCATGCACAAGCACATGATATTTACATTTTTGTTTATACATATGCAAGTATTTATATTTTATGCTTTCCTGAGTTATATGTTGAAATAGTTAATCATAGAAAAATACCTGAGGAAAAGAAACTGTTTTGTTCACATTTTGTATGACCTTTATTAACTTGTTGATTTTTATAGGGTGCCATGTGTGTCTCCTTGAATGTTTTGCTTAATGCAAGATTTTAAATACGATACATGTATTTAAGTCAGAGTTATTTCTTTAAATGTAAATTATATTATGTCATTTTTTCAACATTTTTATAGTTTTTCATCATGCTTTCTATTAAATCCAGAGTCTTCACCATAACCTACAAGGTCTTATATAAGTTGTATTTTCTTACCTTATTTCTGATTGCTTTTATCCTAACTTCCTCTGTTCTAGGCAACTGGTATATCCTTGCTCCTTAAACATTGTAAGAAAGAGTCAACATCAAGAAATTGTAGGTTTTCATCCTTTGTTATGGAATACTTGTCTCCCAGATAATCATATGTTCTGCATTCTTTCTTCTGGTCTCTGCTCAAATATCATCTTCTCTGTGGGCCGTTTATGATTTACACCATCTGAAGTAATACACCACTTTACTCTCTGTGTTTTCATACTGCTTTTCCAGTGCAGGGCCCCTTTCCTTGCTAGAAAGCTCAGTACTCTGGTACTTTCTTGTCTCATTCCATTTTAAAAGCAAAACTCCCCATGCATAAAAGGAGTCTAGTCTTTGACTGGGGAGAGTTCTCAGATTCATTCCCAGTTATTGCCCAAAGATGAGTGCTTTCTGCCTAAGTCCTTCTTCCCAGATGGTGTTGGGGCTGAAGGAAATAATATAATGTGTTAGAAAATACAGAAGGAGTTTTTTTTTTTTTTCTTTTTTTTCTTGAGGTGAGAATGTCTACACATTAACAGCACAGAGGAGAATGTAGGAACAGAAGTTCAAGAAACCCTACCAAAGCTGAGAGATAAAGACAGTGACAATAACAAAGAATAACAAGAGTAGAGTAGATATCAAGAGTAGAGTGATATAAACAGAAAAACTAGATAGGTGATCCTGAGAACAGGAGATTGACAAGTCAATGGAGTGGAGCCTGGGGCAAATACCTAGGGGATTCATATTAGTTTGCTGACTTACATAGGTATTAGTTAAGAGGTGATAGACCTCAAGACAAAAAGTGCTAGGTGTTGGGGGCCAGCGTGAGGAATCCCACCCGTGACAGGGTCACGTGGCAAACTCAGATGGCAGGGCAATTTGAGTCATCGGATTTCTCCCTGGTTTTTCCTGAACACGTGCCCCCCAAAATAAGAATTTGTCTGTTTTCCCATTATTCTCTGCCAGTTTCTCGGGAAGAGTTAATTCTGAGCTTTGGTTTCCTGCATTTGAAAGTGTTTCAGCCCAACCCCCCTTTGATAACACTCTAGCCTGCCTAAACAGGGTCCCCTGACTTTTTGCAAGCTTGTGAATTGCTCACAACCTCCCAACTGTGAGAGGCACAAAAGCCTTAAAGTATCGTAAAGTTTCAGAGCCTTTTCAAATTCATATTGCTGACAGGATTTTACGGTTGACTCAATGATTGCTGCCAGACTTCCTTATTTTTTTATCTATCAGGCACCCAGGAAGATGTAATCAATACATATGGGATATGGAAAAGGATATCTAGTAGTTCTGATGTTAGCAATACTAGACTTTTGCTATAAATCACTGTACTTCCTTTTATTACAAACTGCTGTATTTTTATTTAGTGTTTTCTGAGAGTGGCATTCAGACTTTGGAAAGATTAACACAAATGAGTCTTCTGGTTAACAAAACTTCATCAGAAGAGAGCCATAGAAATGTTAATAGGCCTCTTGGCCAGAAGATAGTGTAAACCACCTGAGACTTTTGTAACAGGAGAGTATGCAAAAAAGAAAGCCTTGTCTCAATGAGGGTCCGGACTGCTACCTCTGTGTAACTCTGCATATTCTATTATGTATAATTTGGGGTATATAAGCTGATTCTGAACAATAAACTCCCTCTTGGAGCCTTACACTAATGCTGGGCTTCCCCATGTCGTTCTTTTCTTTTTCTCCCCTTTTTCGGCTGAATTCCCATCTGGGGCGTGGAGGCTCACCATGTCTACTTACTTGTCCCGGCTGCTAAGATCTGTAGGAGAGAGCCCAGGGCGGGGCACTCTCCGATATTCAAACGGACGCCGGTGGCCTAACGTAGATGGTGCAGACCTCTTGTCTCGAGGTTTTATTGGCTTTCCACGTAAACCAAGTTATTCAGCCTTCTTTTCTTCCACTAATTTCCTACTATACTATTCTATCCTGAGCTATCCTGTTCTCTCCTATCCTTTCCTATCTCGCCCGCTCTGTCCCCCCTTTGAATATCCCTGGATCCACCAGGGCTGGACCCCGGCAGCTAGGAATTTATACAATAGGTACAGAGTTAGCTGTTTGAAATATTTTCCTTATAATGATGTATGTTCTGTAGAGGAAGGAAGCATAACAGGAAATCATGCCAATTCCATTTGATTTCAGTGATTATAGACATGATATTATATTTCATTGGTGAGGTGTGATTTGAGTTGAAGTTTGAGTGTTGGGTAATAATTATAAGCAAAGGTGGGTAGTGAGATGGGAAGAGACATACACAGGACTGAGACAGAATGTCAATTAAGGGCTGAAAGGGAGGAACTTGGGGGCCATGTGAGAGGAATAAAATGGGATTTTTTAAAATTCTCCTTTATTAACACCAGATTCACTTTGACATGTGCAAAATTATGCAAAATATCTTGACTATATGTTGCCTGTATTCTAGAGCATAGGTAAAATTTGATAATATCTGAAACAAAACTTGAATATCAACTTCTGTAGGTCATCAAATTTTAAGAGGGAAAAAATCTTAAGGTTTTTCTGACTTGAATCTCCAATTCAATTAAGCATTTGGATATAGCTTATTTGAACAAACATTTATTGAATTCTTATGTGATTTAGAAAGTATGTTCAAAGATGGAGATGTGAAGATAAATAAGATAGTCCCTCCAGGGACCTTGAGTAGTGGGAGAGACAGATTGGTAGATAATTAAAATGCAGCCTTCTGCATGTACTGTTAGAAGTAGGTTTGCTCCAATATTGATATTTCCTTACAGCTGCAATTATTCTTCAGACCAAAAAGGAATGTTTAATTGTTAAGGAGAAGTACCCCNCACTAATGCTGGGCTTCCCCATGTCGTTCTTTTCTTTTTCTCCCCTTTTTCGGCTGAATTCCCATCTGGGGCGTGGAGGCTCACCATGTCTACTTACTTGTCCCGGCTGCTAAGATCTGTAGGAGAGAGCCCAGGGCGGGGCACTCTCCGATATTCAAACGACGCCGGTGGCCTAACGTAGATGGTGCAGACCTCTTGTCTCGAGGTTTTATTGGCTTTCCACGTAAACCAAGTTATTCAGCCTTCTTTTCTTCCACTAATTTCCTACTATACTATTCTATCCTGAGCTATCCTGTTCTCTCCTATCCTTTCCTATCTCGCCCGCTCTGTCCCCCCTTTGAATATCCCTGGATCCACCAGGGCTGGACCCCGGCAGCTAGGAATTTATACAATAGGTACAGAGTTAGCTGTTTGAAATATTTTCCTTATAATGATGTATGTTCTGTAGAGGAAGGAAGCATAACAGGAAATCATGCCAATTCCATTTGATTTCAGTGATTATAGACATGATATTATATTTCATTGGTGAGGTGTGATTTGAGTTGAAGTTTGAGTGTTGGGTAATAATTATAAGCAAAGGTGGGTAGTGAGATGGGAAGAGACATACACAGGACTGAGACAGAATGTCAATTAAGGGCTGAAAGGGAGGAACTTGGGGGCCATGTGAGAGGAATAAAATGGGATTTTTTAAAATTCTCCTTTATTAACACCAGATTCACTTTGACATGTGCAAAATTATGCAAAATATCTTGACTATATGTTGCCTGTATTCTAGAGCATAGGTAAAATTTGATAATATCTGAAACAAAACTTGAATATCAACTTCTGTAGGTCATCAAATTTTAAGAGGGAAAAAATCTTAAGGTTTTTCTGACTTGAATCTCCAATTCAATTAAGCATTTGGATATAGCTTATTTGAACAAACATTTATTGAATTCTTATGTGATTTAGAAAGTATGTTCAAAGATGGAGATGTGAAGATAAATAAGATAGTCCCTCCAGGGACCTTGAGTAGTGGGAGAGACAGATTGGTAGATAATTAAAATGCAGCCTTCTGCATGTACTGTTAGAAGTAGGTTTGCTCCAATATTGATATTTCCTTACAGCTGCAATTATTCTTCAGACCAAAAAGGAATGTTTAATTGTTAAGGAGAAGTACCCCTGATTTCTAGGTTTTTAGTGTTGTATTTATTTTGTTGAACAAAAATTATACCTTTTTTTGGTCTACATTACATGTGACATTAGACTTTAAAAATGATTTATAAATACTAAGAAATAACTTGAACTGGTCACTGAATGTATTTTTAAGTCAAAGAGAAATAAAGACAATCATAATAGAATATGCTATTGAATATAAATAAGGATTCCTTTGTCTGAATTCTTTTTTTTTTTTTGCCTTATGTCATTGTATTCCAAGTTTTCACTGCACTGCTCTCAGTTTTATGAGCTTTCTTTCATATATCTCTTGGAAGCACAGTGATTTATTCTTTGTTGTTGTCCCCGGTTGATGTCAGGGTGTTTGCCTGCCATCTCATGTGTGTTTGAGTGGCATAAAATGAACAATTGGCTCCAGATGTAAGTATCCTACAGGTCAGTGTTTCTAAGTGGCATCAAGGGCAGAAAAACCAACAATAGTTTGAGTCTTTGGAAGATTTTATGTAACATTTTAGAGCAGCCAATATCTTTAGAAAACTCTCTATTGAGTAAATGAATGTTTTTATGTACAAGTAGGAATTTGAACATAAGAATGACAACAAAAACCAGAACCCATGATTCTATAATAATATTTTTTACTTTGCGTGTGATAAATAAGCTGTAGCAATAATAGGAATGGAATGCCAAGTCACTTAGTTGCTTGACAGGCATATATATTGAAGTCAACAGGCATAGGATACAGATATAAGCATGGCTAATATTAGGAGGAACCACAAAATAGATTTTATAATTTCTGTCACCAAGGGCTTTATCTTCATATCTAGACAGACTATCAGAGAATAGGAAGTCAGGGTTAATCCTTACTTGTCACATTTACTGCTATACTTCACTAAAATCCAATTTGATAGACTATAAAAATGATAATATACTCAATATATTTTTAAACAGAGCAGTAATCATTGTACGCCATGACATACAAAGGCCATTTTCTTATGGTGAGCTTGTCTCAGGTCTACACAAAGGGAGAAAAGAAGTTTAGAGGTGTAGCTTGATGGGTGAGGGGCTCAATAAGTATTGAGTGACTGTCATATGTTCATATTGTATGAGGTACTATGTGCTGGGAAAGTAAAACGAGGTGGGAATTTGGAAAAGTGTTGAAACTTTGGAAAGAGGAGACTGCGGGCAAATCAAACATCTTGTGACAGTTGATTGAGGTCATCAAGATGGTCACAGCCAAATGAAGGAGACACACAGTGTTATGGAGTAGAGAGACTGCCAGGTTTTAACTCATCAAGTCAGGGTCTAGAGACTAATCCTATTCTGGTGCTAATTTGCTCTTTCAATTTAAGCAATTGACTTTTTAAAGAATGTTTATTTATTTGACTGAGTCAGCTCTTAGTTGTAGCACGTGGGATCTTTCCCCACAGCCTGTGGATTTTCTGATTGTGGTGTGTGAGCTCAGTAGTTGTGGCTCACAGGCTTAGTTGCTCAGAGGCATGTGGGGATCTTAGTTACCTGCCCAGGGATTGAACCCATGTTCCCTGCATTGCAAGGCGAATTCTTAACCACAGGACCACCTGGGAAGTTCCTAAGCAGTTGACTTTTTAAAACTGAGCTTCAATTTTATCATCTGTAGAATGGCCTATTTTATCTGTAAGAGTGCTTTCAGTTTTAACTCAATAAATAGATTCTTTCTCCAGTTCCACTGAGGAAAGAACAGAACAAAAGGAATTTAGGTTATAACATGTGGGGTTATGGTTAGAAGTAAAGATATGTTTCCTGGAAGTGAGAAGAACTCAGCATTGGGAAATATTTCTGAGAAACCAAGATGCCACTGTTTGAGCAGGTAGGTGAAAATGTTTGACTTTGAACACTGCTGATAGAAGCCATGCTAGGCTTAGTCAAGTGTCTTGGTGTGTGGGGGAGAGGAATGGACAGTCATCTGTGCTGAGAATCTTTATGCTAAGGAAGTTTGTAGTTTTCAGAAAACAAACTGTATAATTACACCATTAGCTTTCAGGGTAACTGTATTTTCCCTCCATTCTGTACAGAACCTTCTTCGTCAGAACTAAATCATCATCTCATATTAGCTTTACTGCGCTATGTCGCTTCAGTTGTGTCTGACTCTTTGAGGCCCCACAGACTCTAACCTGCCAGGCTCCTGTCCATGGGATTCTCCAGGCAAGAATACTGGAGTGGGTTGCCATTTCCTTCTCCAGGTTAGCTTTACTAGTAAGATGGAAAATTAGGGAACTGTCTTGTTAGAACTACTGAAGCACACTTGGTCTAATATACTTCCCCGCTAGGTGGCACTCTAATTATATAAGAAACACCCAGTTAAAAATCAGTAATATTGACTTGATATACGAAAAATTTCACTTGCTTTATGTTTGTAAATTATTTCCCCCTTACCACTCAAATGAAAAATCTAGCTCTCAGAACACTTGTTTTTATATGTAGTTTTAGAAAATTTTCAAGTTCAGTTATTTTGTTGGGCATTCAATAATTTAAAAGGCCTTTTTATATATCATATAACAAGCAAAATTCAATATAAATACATGAGTGGTATAAAATATTAGTATATGTTGGTTCAGTTGGGCTTTTGTAAGGGAATTGTACAGTTTTTAAACTTTACAATGGGATAAGTGGTGTGAAAAGTTTTAAAGTGCTTTAAAAATATAAGGGGGTAGGGGGACTTCCCTGGTGGTACAGTGGATAAGAATCCACTTCAGTGCAGGGGACATGGGTTCAATCCCTAGTCCGGGAAGATACCACATGCCACAGAGCAACTAAGCCAGCAGGCCACATCTCCTGGAGCCCGTGCCCTCTAGAGCCTGTGCTCCACAACAAGAGAAGCCCCTGGGATGAGAAGCCCATGCACTGCAGCCAAGAGTAGTAGCCCCCACTCACTGTAATTAGAGAAAGGCCGTGCATAGCGATGAAGACCCAGCACAACCAAAAATAATAAATAATTGCTAACAAAAATGTAAGGGAGGTATGAAGAGAAATGCTGTTGCTGTGAAATAAGCCAGAAAAAGGACTTTTCTGCATCTCCATTACTATTCTGCAGGGTATCTGTTGCTTATAATGGTGGAATATTTAATGGAAATAAATGTGTTTTAAAACACTTTCTATAAAAGTCCCTTTCAAAGACCTCATCTCCAAAGATGAGTAATTGTCCTCTCTCCACCTGCTTGGTTTTTCAGGAGCCTGGCTTTCACTGTTAAAAAATGGATTATTGACGTGTATATATTAGTCAACAACAGGAAGCTTTTAAAGTTAAACAGCAAAGAGACATTTCCATTTCTGGACTGACTTAATGTCAGAAACCAAAACCAAGTTCATCTGGGGTTTAGCTTATTTGAGGTGAGTGGGAAAAGAAAAACATTGAAAAGTATGTGTTATAAAACTGATTCCTTTTAAAGAAATAGAACAAAGACATATAGCCAAGTAGCAAAGAGGTCAATATTTAGGGTTGGTTTTCAACAGCAACAATCCAAATTAAAAGCAGAACAAAATACTAAATAAAAAGTCAAACAATGTACATTATCATTTCTAAAATTAGTACCCATAAAATATGACTTTCATATATATTGATATAGGGGCTTCCCTGGTGGCTCAGAGGTTAAAGTGTCTGCCTGCAATGCGGGAGACCTGCGTTCGGTCCCTGGGTCAGGAAGATCCCCTGGAGAAGGAAATGGCAACCCACTCCAGTATTCTTGCCTGGAGAATCCCATGGACGGAGGAGCTTGGTGGGCTGCAGTCCCTGGGGTCTCAAAGAGTCAGACACGACTGAGCGACTTCACTTTCACTTTCATACATTGATACATTCCATAAAATTAAAAAAATCAAAATATGAATGTGTCCTGAATAAACATCTGATTTTAAAATGTAGAAGTAAGAGGTAGACAATTGGGGGAAAAACACTTCGTAAAAGGATTAATTTTGCTTTTTGGTTTTTTTTAGTGAGTTATACCAAGTCATGTGGAATATGATTATGTATTAAGTAGACAGCCTAACTTACAAGAACACATTCATAGGCACCTATGGTTTACTTACTCTTCTGAAGCAATTTATTCACTCCTTCCTCTTTGTTTTGTTAACATTTTAAATTCTCATTAAAGTTTACCTCTCCCTAGCTGAATCACATATAGGTCATGTAGTAGATACTGGATAAATGTATAAATAAATTGATGATGAAGAGACATTGGTTTACACAGATAAGTAAACATGTGATTGAAATTTATAATGTAGTTGAAAGGATTAAAAAATTTGTCTTCCAAATGACCAAAATGACCTTAATATTCCACTCAGCTTGAGTAAACCTTTCACAGGTTTCTTTCTGACAGTAGCTCCCTTTCTTCTTCTTGGAACATTTACTTTAAAAACCTTGGAATTCTAAATTCTTTACCAAAGTCTTGTCTCAGCCTCTAGCCAGAGTAACAACCCAGGAATGTCTTTCTCTAGGACCTGGGAGTCATTGCTTGGATGTGTAGTCTTATGTATCCCAGTGTTTATTGCAGCACTCAATAGCCAGGATATGGAAGCAACCTAAATGCCCATCAAAAGAGGAATAGAAGATGTGATATGTATATACAGTGGAGTAGTAGTCATAAAAAAGAACAAAACTGTGTCACTTGCAGAGACATGGATGGACCTAGAGCCTGTTATACAGAATGAAGTAAGTCAGAAAGAGAAAAATATATAATATCGCTTATATGTGGAGTGTAGAAAAATGGTACAGAGGAAGTTATCTGCAAAGCAGAAATAGAGACACAGACATAGAGAACAAATGTATGTATACCAGGAGGGGAAGGAGGCTGTCAATTGGGGGACTGGGATTGACATATATATCCTGTTACTGCTGCTGCTGCTGCTGCTAAGTCGGTTCAGTCGTGTCCAACTCTGTGTGACCCCATAGATGGCAGCCCGTCTATGGGCATTCTCCCTCATAGACTCCCTCGTCCTTGGGATTCTCCAGGCAAGAACACTCCAATGCATGAAAGTGAAAAGAGAAAGTGAAGTTGCTCAGTCATGTCTGACTCTTAGCGACCCCATGAAATGCAGCCTACTAGGCTCCTCCATCCATGGGATTTTCCAGGCAAGAGTACTGCAGTGGGGTGCCATTGCCTTCTCCATATATACACTGCTATGTATACAATAGATACTACTGAAAGCCTACTTACTGTATAGTACAGCAAACTCTACTCAGTGTTCTGTGGTGACGTAAATGGAAAGGAAATCCAGAAAAAGAGGGGATATGTATAGCTGATTCACTTTGCCGTACAGCCAAAACTAACAACAACATTGCAACTATACATATACATGCGAGTCGCTTCAGTCATGTCCGACTCTGTGATCCTGTGGACTGTAGCCTGCCAGGCTCCTCTGTCCTTGGGATTCTCCAGGCAAGAATACTGGAGTAAGTTTCTATTTCCTTCTCCAGGGCATCTTCCCGACTCAGGGTTTGAACCATGTCTCTTACGTCTCCTTTATTATTAGCCACCTGGGAAACTACACTCCAAAAAATTTAATTAAAAAAAAAAAAAAGTGTATTTCCCTGGCTCTGTGGGAGGGTATATAAGTTAGATAAGTGCAAATTAGCACACACTGGTGGCATGATCACACTGACCACCCTCCCCACAAAAGTCCTTCCTCCACTACCTTTCCAATAGCGCACCCTAGTACTTAAAAACTTTCTTGCTTTTATTTCAGTGGAGTTGAGTTCAGTTTCTCTACTCTATTCTAGTAGTCTTGAATGAAACATTCCTTGCTGCTTACTTTTTTTGGTGCAATTTTCTTTGATCCTAGTTTCATTTTTAAGAATCAGATATTGGAACACAAAATATATTATACTAGGTCACATGGATGGTCATTTGGGTCATTGTTAAATCTTTTATTAGCAACACCAGGGTGTATGATTTTTCTTATGAATATCAACTTCATATGTTTAGAATATCCTATAACAATTTCTATAATTTTAATGTTTAATCTTCTTCTTCAGAGAAATCATCACTAAATAATTTATCCAGTAAAAATGTTAACAGAGATCTGGAGAGTGTGTGTGTATGTATGTGTGTGCATGGAGGTATATGATGGAGCAAAGAAAACATTATGAGAGGTCAATCAGAATTAGAGGAGCATTTCTTTCAGAGTACATGTAACATCTTAAGGATACATCCCTCATAGGATCACTGTGCTTGAAATTAACGTTGAAACTGTTTAGAGTAGTTCTGCATTTGGTAAGTTCAGGACCCAGATTTAGGAATTCTACAACTTGATAGTCATGTTTTATAGTATATATAATATTTTCTTATAAAAATATTTTTCTAAATCTTGAAGGGATAAGTTGAATTCTGTGTTTCTCATATTTGTTAAAGTTTTATACATGATGATACAGACTTTGATCAAATATTCCCAGATGCTCCCTTAATGTAGCTCCTTAGTTCTAAAGAGATGAGATCTTCTGACAACATCTGTAAAGAGCAACTATGCATTTTCATTTGGAAAGGAAGGAAGCTTCTCCCTCTCCATTTTCTTGAACTTAGTAGTCAAGATTTTAATGTAAGTTTTAGATTTTCTTTTTTAAATGTGGTTTTGACTCTATTTCAAGTCTTAGCTAGCGGCTGACTGGTTCTTGCTGTGCTTAGTTGCTGTTGTGTCTGACTCTTTGCAACCTCATGAACTGTAGCCTGCCAGTCTCCTCTGTCCATGGGGATTCTCCAGGCAAGAACAGTGGTGTGGGTTGCCAGGCCCTCCTCCAGGGGATCATCCAAACCCAGGAACTGAACCCAGGTTCCCGCATTGCAGGTGGATTCTTTACCATCTAAGCCACCAGGAAGCCCAATTTCTTCTTGATTAGCTGATTAAGTCCACACCCTAATCACTTCTCTTACGGGGCTTTCATACTCCAAGCCCATTATACATACATGCTAATTGTTCCAGGGTGAGGTACCAATATCTGAGGATAGCTCCTATGTCCCTGAGTTGGGAAACTGACATTATACAAATTAGTCGATCCACAGAGAGTCCTAGAAATCTAGATAACTTAGAGTCGTATGTAAACGGCCTTCTACATCTCTAGCTTGCCCTTACCCTCTTCCAGGATGTAATGCTCTCTAGAGTTCTAATTGGCAGACCTCTCTCCTTTGGTGTATAAGTAACAGAGTTCGACAGCTCTCTATTTGTGTATCAGTTTGTTGTGTCCTGCTGTTAAAGAATTTTCAAATCTTATGAATCATTGGTGAAGTCAGTAAATTCCTTGTTCTCTGCTGTTGCTTCCAGACCCATTGATATGACACTGTCACTGACTAGTCTCTCTTTCTTTATGGTCTATGCTGTGTGATCATGCCACTTTTCCATCTTCTTATGACTATTGTCTTTCAGCATCTATATTTATCCTCATTTAAGATTAAACACTTATTGTCATAAGATATTCTGTATTTCTATATTATTCCAACTTTGGACATTGGATATCAGCTTCTTTGATAGCTTACTTGGTAAAGAATCCGCCTTGGTAAAGAAATGCAGGAGACCTGGTTTGATTCCTGGGTTGGGAAGATCTGCTGGAGAAGGGATAGGCTACCCTTTCGAATATTCTTGGGCTTCCCTTGTGGCTTAGCTGGTGAAGAATCCACCTGCAATGTGGGAGACCTGGGTTTGATCCTGGATTGAGAGGATCCCCTGGATGAGGGGAAGTCTACTCACTCCAGTATTCTGGCCTGGAGAATTCCATGGGCTGTATAGTCCATGGGGTTGTACAGAGTCAGACACAACTGAGCTAATAAATTAAACACACAACTTAGATAGTATATTGAAAAGCAGAGATATTACTTTGCCAACAAAGGTCCGTCTAGTCAAGGCTATGATTTTTTCATTGGTCATGTATGGATATGAGAGTTGCACTAAGAAGAAAGCTGAGCACTGAAGAATTGATGCTTTTGAACTGTGGTGTTGGAGAAGACTCTTGAGAGTCCCTTGGACTGCAAGGAGATCCAACCAGTCCATCCTAAAGGAGATCAGTCTTGGGTGTTCTTTGGAAGGACTGATGCTAAAGCTGAAACTCCAATACTTTTGCTACCTCATGTGAAGAGCTGACTCACAGATTGGGGGCAGGAGGAAGAGGGGATGACAGAGGATGAGATGGCTAGATGGGATCACTGACTTGATGAACATGAGTTTGACTGAACTCCAGGAGTTGATGTGGAGAGGGAGGCCTGGCGTGCTGAAATTCATGGGGTCCCTAAGAGTCGGACACGACTGAGTGATTTGCACTTTCACACTTTTACCATGCTGCTGCTGCTAGGTCGTTCAGTCGTGTCCGACTCTGTGAGACCCCATAGACTGCAGCCCACCAGGCTCCCCCGTCCCTGGGATTCTCTAGGCAAGAACACTGGAATGGGTTGCCATTTCCTTCTCCAATGCATGAGAGTGAAAAGTGAAAGTGAAGTCACTGAGTCATGTCCAACTCTCAGCGACCCCATGGACTGCAACCCACTAGGCTCCTCCATTCATGGGATTTTCCAGGCAAGAGTACTGGAGTGGGGTGCCATTGCCTTCTCCACTTCTACCATAAGATACTCTATACTTCCATATTATTCCAACTTTGGGCATTATTTTAGTAATTAAGAATCCTTAATATTAATCAAGTCTTTTAAGACCTTTTTCTCAGACTCCCTCAAACTTTGCAATCATATTTAACTTCAAAAATCAGCCACTTACTTTCATCACCATCCTTTCCATTAGATCAGTTTGTGGGATATCCACACTTTCAAGATCTTGAACTATAGAAATTCCTGTCTACAATCAATCTTACTTTTGTTTAATTAAACTCAATCAACACTGCTCTTTATAATACATACATTATAAAAACCAAGGAGGGAGCAAAGATAAATAAGGGATTGCCCTTGTCTTAAATAACTTATAATCTGAAAGAAGAGATAAGTATGCAGATAACAGTATTACTAGGCATAACTTATGCCAATCAAAATGATATAAAAACCAAGAACTCAACAGAGTAACTGTATTAGAGAAAGCATACTGTCTTGCCCTTAATATTACTTACCTTCCTCAATTATTGTCTTTTTCACTTACCAAATCACTTAGCAGTTTATATTTCCTATTTTCCTAGTAGATTACCTTCTCACTTGCCTCAGTAACAATTGGGACACATATATTTCAACAATATTTTGGCCAAACACACTTGCTATAGTAATGATTATTTCAAGGGGAAATTACTTAAGATATCAATCTATAATTATCATTAATATATCATTGGAATGGCATATTATCATTGGAAATGTAAGGTGATGGAAATAGTTGGTTAACAGAAATTCTCTCAATGAACATATTGTGGCTTCATATTGCATGAATGAATATTTGATAAGCCCTTTGAGTTTATGTTCTTGCTTGAGTGAAATGATGGCCATTCTAAGTAGGAGAATCAGTCCAATGAACTGTACACATTTTTTTTCTTAGTTGGGGATGCATATTTGGGGCCTGAGCTTAACTGATTTTCTTGAAACAATATTCTCTTAATTTCTTAAACAATATTCTCTTAATTCTTCCTTTTCCCAGCGTGTCAATCAGCTTTTCTTCTGAATACAGATTATGGCAAAACCAATACAACATTGTAAAGTAATTAGCCTCCAATTAAAATAAATAAATTTAAATTTAAAAAAAGCTATTTTTAAAATAATCTGTCTGAAGCCTTATTTAGGTGTTCACATGCTTCAATCAAGCCCTGAGTGCACAAAACTTCCTGGGCTTCAACCTTCCATTACGCTTGCTCTGTCATTCTCCAGAGACTGAGTAATAGAATCTAAATTATTGAATCAGAAATAAAACGAATCATCTAGACTAGACTGAACTCTTGGGAAACAAATTAACTTTTTGAAGACTATGAATATGAAAAAAAATCTTGTTTTATGGAAAGGAAAATTTTCACTAAAATATACGTACAGATACACATATCTATAAAGACTAGCTTAATGGAGTTCAGATTGTATGTCTGCCTAAACTTTCCTATACCAAGTTAATGATTTTGAATTCATAGTTTTCTAGTTGACTATGAGCTTAAAACAGTATTTTTGTATAAATTACATTTGCTACTAGACCAGGATTGTATTGAATTATATCCCTAATAAACATTTCAGGTTTATTTCTCTCATTAATACAAAAAATATTTCCTTATAATTCTCTTGTTCCATATAGAATTAAATCTATATATTTCTGTTGGCTGTTCACATATCTGTAATGAAAATGTAAAAATATGTGGCTGTATCCATAGAAACAGGTGGTAAGCTTACATCAATATTTTATCATACTGACAACCAGCAATTTCAGTGATTACATTTTCTGTATCAAACTTGTTCAAGAGTACACATAAGGATTATGAAGGGATTTAATCTGTTTTCTTTGCTTATTAATGAAAATAGGAAAATGTTGAAGGAAAAAGATTTACCTACAAGTATTTATAGAATGTTTTCAGGTATGAGAATTTACAGTACCTTTCAGTTTGTGGTCCTTAGTGCAAACTAAATTAGGGTAGAATAGTGTACAAATCTCTTTTTCTCAGTGTTTGACCACCTACAGTGAAATTAACCTTATTTGTTAATTAAAATCAGAATGTTTCAGATGGATCCTATTGATATATATTTTAATAAACTTAGATGATTTTTTAATGCATGCAAAAGTTTAAGAATCAGTGCCCTGTGGGTAATTCATGTTTTTTTTTATTTTAATAATAATTTATTATTTTAATTGGAGGCTAATTACTTTACAATATTGTATTGGTTTTGCCGTACACTGACATGAATCCACCACAGGTATACTAGTGTTTCCCACCTGAACCCCCCTTCCACCTCCCTCCCTGTACCATCCCTCTGGGTAATGCCAATGCACTAGCCCCGAGCACCCTGTCTCATGCATCGAACCTAGACTGGCGATCTGTTTCACATATGATAATATACATGTTTCAGTGCCATTCTCCCAAATCACCCCAACCTCTTCCTTTCCCACAGAGTCCAAAAGACTGATCTATACATATATGTCTCCTTTGCTGTCTCGCATACAGGGTTGTCGTTACCATCTTTCTAAATTCCATATATATGTGTTAGTATACTGTATTGGTGTTTTTCTTTCTGGCTTACTTCACTCTGTATAATAGGCTCCAGTTTTATCCACTTCATTAAAACTGATTCAAATGTATTTTTTTAATGGCTGAGTAATACTCCACTGTGTGTATGTACCACAGCTTTCTTATCCATTCTCTGCTAATGGACATCTAGGTTGCTTCCATGTCCTGGTTATTGTAAACAGTGCTGCGATGAACATTTGGGTACATGTGTCTCTTTCAATTCTGGTTTCCTCGGTGTGTATGCCCAGCGGTGGGATTGCTGGGTCATATGGCAGTTCTATTTCCAGTGTTTTAAGGAATCTCCACACTGTTCTCTATAGTGGCTGTACTAGTTTGCATTCGCACCAACAGTGTAAGAGGGTTCTCTCTTCTCCACCCCTCTCCAGCATCCACTGCTTGTAGACTTTTGTATAGCAGCCATTCTGATTGACATGAAGTGGTACCTCATTGTGGTTTTGATTTGCATTTCTCTGATAATGAGTGATGTTAAGCATCTTTTAATGTGTTTGTTAGCCATCTGGAGGTCTTCTCTGGAGAAATGTCTTTTAGTTCTTTGGGCCCCTCTCCCTTTTTTTTTGATTGTGTCATTTATTTTTCTGGAATTGAGCTGTAGGAGTTGCTTGTATATTTTTTAGATTAATTCTTTGTCAGTTGCTTCATTTGCTATTATTTTCTCCCATTCTGAAGGCTGTCTTTTCACCTTGCTTATAGTTTCCTTTGTTGTGCAGAAACTTTTAATTTTAATTAGCTCCCATTTGTTTATTTTTGCTTTTATTTCCATTCCTCTGGGAGGTGGGTCATAGTGGATCCTGCTGTGATTTATGTCAGAGAGTGTTTTGCCTATGTTCTCTAGGAGTTATATAGTTTCTGGTCTTACATTTAGATCCATTTTTAGTTTATTTTTGTGTATGGTGTTAGAAAGTGTTCTACTTTCATTCTTTTACAAGTAGTTGACCTGTTTACCCAGCACCACTTGTTAAAGAGATTGTCTTTTCTCCATTGTATGTTCTTGCCTCCTTTGTCAAAGATAAGGTGTCCATGCTGTCACTTCAGTGCGACCCCATAGACGGCAGCCCACCAGGCACCCCCGTCCTGGGATTCTCCAAGCAAGAAAACTGGAGTGGGTTGCCATTTCCTTCTCCAATGAATGAAAGGAAAAATGAAAGTGAAGTCGCTCAGTCATGTCCAACTCTTAGTGACCCTATGGACTGCAGCCTACCAGGCTCCTCCTTCCATGAGATTTTCCAGGCAACAGTATGGGAGTGGGGTGCCATTGCCTTCTTCTTAGGTGTGTGGATTTATCTCTGGGCTTTCTGTTTTGTTCCATTGATCTACATTTCTGTCTTTGTGCCAGTACCATACTGTCTTGATGACTGTGACTTTGCAGTAGAGCCTGAAGTCAGGCAGGTTGACTCCTTTAGTTCCATTCTTCTTCCTCAATAGTGGAAGACTTTAATATCCCACTCACACCTATGAATAGATCAACTAAACAGAAAATTAACAAGGAAACAAAACCAGTTAGATCTAATTGATATCTGTAGGACATTTCACCACAAAACAATGAATTTCACCTTTTTCTCAAGTGCACATGGAACCTTCTCCAGGATAGAATACATCCTGGCCCATAGATCTAGCCTTGGTAAATTAAAAAAAAATATTGAAATCATTTCCAGCATCTTTTCTGACCATAATGCAGTAAGATTAGATTTCAAGTACAGGAAAAAACTATTAAAAATTCCAACATATGGAGGCTGAACAACACGCTGCTGAATAACCAACAAATCACAGAAGAAATCAAAAAAGAAATCAAAATATGCATAGAAACAAATGAAAATGAAAACACAACAACCCAAAACCTGTGGGACAGTGTAAAAGCAGTGCTAAGGGGAAGGTTCATAGCAATACAGGCATACCTCAAGAAACAATAAAAAAGTCAAATAAATAACCCAACTGTACACCTAAAGCAACTAGAAAAGGAAGAAATGAAGAACCCCAGGGTTAGTAGAAGGAAAGAAATCTTAAAAAATTAGGGCAGAAATATATGCAAAAGAAACAAAAGAGACCATAGCAAAAATCAACAAAGCCAAAAGCTAGTTCTTTGAGAGGATAAATAAAATTGACAAACCATTAGCCAGACTCATCAAGAAACAAAGGGAGAAAAATCAAATCAATAAAATTAGAAATGAGGCAGAAATAAATTGCAAAAGAAACAAAAGAGACCATAGCAAAATCAATAAAGCCAAAAGCTAGTTCTTTGAAAGGATAAATAAAATTGACAAACCATTAGCCAGACTCATCAAGAAACAAAGGGAGAAAAATCAAATCAATAAAATTAGAAATGGAAATGGAGAGGTAACAACAGACAACACAGAAATACAAAGGATCATAGGAGACCGCTATCAGCAATTATATGCCAATAAAATGGGCAGCATAGAAGAAATGAACAAATTATTAGAAAACTACAACTTTCCAAAACTGAACCAGGAAAAAATAGAAAATCTTAACAGACCCATCACAAGCACGGAAATTGAAACCGTAATCAGAAATCTTCCAGCAAACAAAAGCCCAGGTCCAGACTGCTTCACAGCTGAATTCTACCAAAAATTCTGAGAAGAGATAACACCTATCCTACTCAAACTCTTCCAGAAAATTGCAGAGGAAGGTAAACTTCCAAACTCATTCTATGAGGCCACCATCACCCTAATACCAAAACCTGATAAAGATGCGTCAAAAAAAGAAAACTACAGGCCAATATCACTGATGAATACAGATGCAAAAATCCTTAACAAAATTCTAGCGATCAGAATCCAGCAGCACATTAAAAAGATCATACACCACGATCAAGTGGGCTTTTCCCCAGGGATGCAAGGATTCTTCAATATCCGCAAATCAATCAATGTAATTCACCACATTAACAAACTGAAAAATAAAAGCCATATGATTATCTCAATAGATGCAGAGAAGGCCTTCGACAAAATTCAACATCCATTTATGATAAAAACTCTCCAGAAAGCAAGAATAGAAGGAACATACCTCAACATAATAAAAGCTATATATGACAAACCCACAGCAAACATTATCCTCAATGGTGAGAAATTGAAAGCATTTCCCCTAAAGTCAGGAACAAGACAAGGGTGCTCACTCTCACCACTACTATTCAACAGAGTTCTGGAAGCTTTGGCCACAGCAATCAGAGCAGAAAAAGAAATAAAAGGAATCCAAATTGGAAAAGAAGAAGGAAAACTCTCATGTTTGCAGATGACATGATTCTCTACATAGAAAACCCTAAAGACTCCACCAGAAAATTACTAGAGCTAATCATTAAATACAGTAAAGTTGCAGGATATAAAATCAGCACACAGAAATCCCTTACATTCCTATACACTAACAATGAGAAAACAGAGAAATTAAGGAAACAATTCCATTTACCATTGCAATGAAAAGAATAAAATACTTAGGAATATATCTACCTAAAGAAACTAAAGACCTATATATAGAAAACTATAAAACACTGATGAAAGAAATCAAAGAGGACACGCCACTAATAGATGGAGAAATAGACCGTGTTCATGGATCGGAAGAATCAATATAGTGAAAATGAGTATACTACCCAAAGCAATCTACAGATTCAATGCAATCCCTATCAAGCTACAAAGGTATTTTTTCAGAGCTAGAAAATATAATTTCACAATTTGTATGGAAATACAAAAAAACCTTGAATAGCCAAAGCAATCTTGAGAAAGAAGAATGGAACTATTTCATGTTTATAACTGAAAATACAGTAACATTACAGGTATGCAAAGCATGCCACAAGAGATTTAAGACTCTTCAGTGACTCCAAGGAGACGTTTATCAAATGAAACAGTTTTATTGAAGTAATAGTATCATATAAGGAAAATAATCCAGGAAATAAAGTAGGAGCAAGAATTAAAGAAGCAACCAAGTAGACACAATGTGGTGTTTCCTTGGTGATTTCTACTCACATAAAAAGATGTGTTTTTCTAGGGTGTATTCTCAAATCTCCTTATGAAGATCAGGCTTCCTAGAATAGAAATCTAAATTAAGTTGCAGAGAAACAATTCAGGCTGCTGATCTACTTAGCCTGATAGACCTTAGTTGCTATATTATCTTCTTGACCTAGGGATAAGACCAGGGTCTTTCACATTGCAGGCAGATTCTTTACCATTGGAGTCACCAAGGAAACCCCTATATTACTACGTAATGACCTTATTCAAAGTAAAGTTTCTTTAATCTGCAATGTCTAAAGGAAAGAAAACGCATTAATGCTGTCAGAGACTATTTATTTCTCAGAGATTAAAGTTTAGAAAAATTCTCAGAGAATAAAAATTACTCATATTTCCCATTTTAAAATGCTTTTTAGCCCCATAGTGAAAGTTAAAGTGAATTCGCTCAGTCGTGTCCTACTCTTTGTGACCCCAAGGACAGTAATCTACCAGGCTTTTCTGTCCGTGGGATTTTCCAGGCAAGAGTACTGGAGTGGGTTTTCATTTCCTTCTCCATGGGATCTTCCTAACCCAGCGATCGAACCTGAGTCTCCCACATTGCAGGCAGACACTTTACCATCTGAGCCACCAGGGAAGCCAGAGCTTTTTAGCCCCATAGCTGTACTTTTAAAAGATAGTGTTACTGGGAGCATCTAGAATGTAGAAGATTTGAACAAGGCAACCAAAGGGAGAAGTGTGTCTGATTTTCATATTGCAAATGCTTACTTTGTTGAATAGTCTAAAATTTTATTGTTGTTGCCCAATACTGAATGGAAGTATTTTGTAGCCAGTCTTAGAACTATGCTTTTGTATCAGTTCAGTTCAGTCGCTCAGTCGTGTCTGACTCTGCGACCCCATGAATCGCAGCACGCCAGGCCTCCCTGTCCATCACCAACTCCCAGAGTTCACTCAGACTCACGTCCATCGAGTCCGTGATGCCGTCCAGCCATCTCATCCTCTGTCGTCCCCTTCTCCTCCTGCCCCCAATCCCTCCCAGCATAGCACATAGGAGTATTAAAGTTTGATGGTAAAGAAGTGTTTGGTGACCATGCGCATATTGTGTAGTGTCTGTTGTCTCAGTTTGCCCATTTTTGAGTGGAGATGAAAATAATAGTGCTTACAGTATAGATTCCTGTGAAGATATGAGATAATAAATGGAAATAGCTTGGAACAGGGCCTAGCAATGACTAATAATCAATAAATATTTATTTATCTACAAGAATATTTAAATGTTCGTTAGAGAAGACTCTTGAGAGTCCCTTGAACTGCAAGGAGATCTAATCTAAAGGAATCAGTCCTGAATATTCATTGCAAGGACTGATGCTGAGGTTGAAACTCCAATACTTTGGTCACCTGATGCAAAGAACTGACTCATTGGAAAAGACCCTGATGCTGGGAGAGACTGAAGGAAGGAGGAGAAGGGGATGGTAGAGGATGAGATGGTTGGATGGCATCACTGATTCAATGGACATGAGTCTGAGTAAACTCCAGGAGTTAGTAATGAACAGGGAGGCCTGACATGCTGCAGTCCATGGGGTCGCAAAGAGTTGGACACGACTGAGCAACTGAACTGAACATCCAGAAAGTTCCTGCTTTGAGATATTTGTAAAAATTCTGCTCATAGCAGTTGAAACCTTTTTCTTAAAAAGAAAAACCAAAACCAAGTAGCATAACTTAAAAAAAAAACAAAACATATTCATGATACTGGTGAAACAACAAAAACAAAATTTCTGTGGCTTAGCAGAATCAAACATTATTTCTCACTTATGAATCTATCAAATGCAATGTTTAGTTGGTGGACTCCCTCTGAGAATTTGCTACCATTTTATTAAAAACTTTGTCCCCAGAAGTTCATACATCACTGTTGCTCATTATTTGTGAATTCTACTTATGTGATTATACCTCAGCACAAAGGAGGTGAATCATATAGTCAGTATTTAGATCTTGCTTTCCACTGACAGGGAAGCTCCAATTTTTGATGGACAGCTAGCCATTTTTCACACAGTCTCCACTTATATTACAAAATGTTTGTAATATAAATTTCAAGAGGCAAGGTGATTCATGATTATGGCACTTTAGCTATGTCTGAAAAAACAAAACAAAACAAAACAAACTTCTTTAGGGAATCTTTTGTATTTGACTCAACATCTGAATCTTTTGAGAATAATTTGAGAATAATTGAAAGCAGGCTAGATGAATAGTGAAGAAAATAAATGAATACATCTATTAGACAGGGAAGCAGAAAGATCAAGGAGAGGAAAGAAAAGGCTTTGGTTTGGTTTCTTATTGTGGCTGATACAGAATATTTCTCATATTTGTGATACATATTTGTGATAAAGCTATATCCCTCCAAATTTGTCTATCTTATGATCAGTGCTTTTCATACAACTCACAGCTGGAGAGAGAATAATAGTCTGTTGTTTTGCTGTAGGTGTATTAATTGACAATCTCTCCTGGCATACTAAGATTCTGAACAACATTCATCTTTATCTTTGAGTACTCTAGAAATCCATAGAATGATTCAAACTTAGCCCTATAGAAGAGATTTATTTTTAGGACTTATTCTAAAAGTTGATTCATTTGACATTGACTTGACTTCTAAACAAATAACTTTTCCTGGTTTGTTCTGGTGCATTCAATCCAGTCTCTATCTAGCTCACCTTGATCTACAAAGCTTCCTTCCCCCACCCCCAGCTCTCTGTCTAGCTCCTTTATGTGTACTACATGCATAGTCACTTATTAAAGTCCTTTTCTTGGAGAAGAGGTCATCACCATACACTCAAAGGAATCTGGACATGCTCAAATCTTTCTTACGTGAGGATACGCCCTCCCTTCACTTTCCAGGCATTACTGAGCTGTTGTCCATCTGCTCTTTACTATATTCATCCCTTGCATTTGCTTGGCCAATTGACTGTCTAACACTTTCTATCTCTGGCAGCACAATATAGCCCAACACATACTAAATGGCACATAATCATCCATTCTAGTTATAGCTTAGAAAGATATCAGTGGCTATAAAAAGTTATTGTGTAATTTTCAGCTTTCTCTTCAATGGAATCAGAATGATCGTGTCCTACCAAATGTGGCTTTGACAGATAAAGGTGGAATGAATGTAAGGTGGTTAGCCCAGTGTTTTGCACTAGTTCTTATTTTAAAATTATTATTATTGTAGTTATAAACGTTATTGTAGTAACTTTTATTTCTTGAGTGTTTATTTGTCCCATCTGCTGTGCCTCTTCTCTCCTCCACATATTTCATGCACACAGCTTCAACCCTCCCAATGGTGTTTCGGCTCCCAAATCTATACCAGTAGCCTTACCAGTCCTCATGAACTCAGGTCTGTGCTTCCATCTGCCTTGCTGTATTCAGTGCATTTCTTCACTGAGATTTTCTATTTCTATACGCCACACCACATTCCTTTCTCATTTCATTCTTACTAAAATGCAATGTTATGTGCTGTTACCATTCTCATCTTATAGATCAGGAAACATGGAAACCTGTAAAGTTGAACCCACTGAAATATCCACTCGAGGGATCTGGGCTTGCTGTTCATCCTTTATGCCTAGTAATTTACTCTTTCCCATATTCATCCCATCTTCTTCATACTTTGTTGTTTGTGATCACAGATGGGATATAGGATTTTTTTCAAAGGTGGATTTCTGTCTTAGGTCTGATTTATTGGTGATTTTTTGACAGGAAATAGGGGTATATATTTTTGTGTGCCTTGATGAATCTGGGAGCTCCACAGCTGTACTTTTAAAACATAGTTACTGGGAGTAACTAGAGTGTAGAAGGTTTGAACAGGTCAGCCAGAGGTAGAAGTGAGTCAAGATTAAAGAGGAGACATGTTTCAAAGTGGATGGAATAGGTTGTGTACAATAGAAAAATATAGTGAGGAGGTAGACAAAGTATGGACCTTGGAGCCCACTGAACTAGGTTAAAACTCTAGCTATTATGGTCGTTGATGATGTGGAGTAAGTTATTTTATCTCAGAGACTTGGTTCTATAAAGGGTGCTTTTCTTTCCTTCCATATTCAGCTCCAAAATTACACATACTTAAAATACCTTAGCTGTGGCCATTTAACTGTATTATGGGTAAAGTCATCTGCAGCTGTACATAAATAAGATTCTTGCTGAAAGTTATTTAGCTACTGATAGAGGTTGCTTAGTAGATCCATTGTTCTAAAATGTTCTTCAGACCACCTGCTGGATGTTACCAGTTGAATGGAATGGTGCTTTTAATTTTGATATATTATGTACAATTTATACACTTATACTATGATTAGTTACATTCATTTAATAGGCACTTAGCAAATGCCCTTGTGAAAGTGAGAAAATATGGGCAATTGCTCAGTCACTTCATACTTTGTAAGAGCATTCATTGATAATGCTGATAATTAATCAACTAATTGTTGTCCTGTTCAGTGTTCTCTATTTTGGAAGTGAGATGAGTTCCTTTATATATGGTTATAGACATTGAAAATCCTGTTTCAGTTCTGCAATATAGATGTGAATTATTGTTGTTCTACAGCTTAAGTGCAGAACTTCTGGCCCCCTAAAAATCACCTGTTCTCTCTTTTGCAAGAGGACTGACATTGCATTTTCATTGATACTTTGTATATTTCTTATTGTGTGTGCATCTCTATTGGATCCAGTTGAATTTACTAATTTTGAATGTATAATTTTTTATAGTTCTGTCTCAAATATATATGCTTAACACCTTTATCTTAAAATGTTATAATCCATTAAAATGGTACAAAATTCAATAATATTTAAAATTAGTAATGTTTTTATTTTGTCTAAAATCAGCACACTCACAGCCTTTTACTTTGATAAGCCTTTCTATCTGACATATTTCTCTTTTCAGATTCAAGCTTTGGAATTTATTTCATTTTAAATTTTCACAGATTGCTTAGGCATGTTCGGTGAACCTGTACAGGAGATTTGGGTGGGATAACATCTGTAATACAAATCTGGATCTATCCAAGTGAAACAATTTAAACTTATTAAATTACTTCAGCGTTCAAGGGGCCCTGATTAAGAGCTCCTCCAGTCCAGGAATTGAATAATTTCACTGCCACTTCAGGCCATTCGATGTTTTACATTATCTCTAGTGGTGTCCTTTCAGGTTAAGCATAATCCTGTTAAGCAATGCTGCTGGCTTTTGAGGCTACATATACCAAGTTGAGTTATGTTCTGCTGTTATTTGGGGCTGTGTTTCTTAATTCTTCATCTTGGATGACTGGCATACTCTGGCAATAAGCTTATATACAGTAGTTGGATGGATTCTTCATTAATAAGACTGATTAAATTGTTGTAAAATATTTATGACCCAGATGTCCTCAGGCCACATCACTCTGAAACCTAAATTTTTTTGTTTAAATTCCAGTCTGTTTAAAATATGCCTATTCTCCCATCTTTCCTAGCCACTACCAGGTTTTTAAGTACTCTTACATACACTGACAAATGAGTTCTGATTTTCATTCTCCACAGCAGTTGGCTTGTGATGAACATAAACTATATTTTGCTAACTTGTAGTGTGACCATTAATAAAGTTAGATAAGATGGGGATCTTCCCATTTCATTGGTACCATTTCTGGCAGGTTAATTCTTTAGTAGAAATAAGGATCCGTGGAAACTTTTAATCAAAGATGCTCTCAACTTGGCAAAATTACCACAATTATAACAGTGCCAGGCACTATACTAATAGTTTACATATACTAACTCACTCCTTGAGAAAGTCTATGATGAAGGGATTATAATTATTCCTGTTTTGCAGATGGAAAGACTCGAGGCATAGACCAGTTAAAGTGGTTTATTCAAGTTTACATGGAGTCAGAGGGATTCAGTTTATACTCTGGTCAGCTACTTGCTAATCTGTGCCCTAGAGATTTGTTTTGTAATCCCTTTCAGCAAAAGATGTCCTCATCTATAAAATGCAGTTACTGAGAGAATTTGTCTTCTTTAGTTGTGAAGATTGAATGTGATAATTCATGTCAAGTGCATAGCAATTGGCAGCTACACAAATGTTGGCTGCTGTTATTTTTTTCTAATAAAATGGATTTAAATTGAATTTGAGAAAAATCTGTTCTCTCAAGTCATTCTATTATCTGAGTTTTCTTCAAAGTCATAGAAGTAAATCAGAAGGATTTTTCTATTATTGAGTTTAAAAATGGGTTAATATTTCTCATTTTGAGAAGTGAAGTCAAGGTTGAAAGCTCAGAACAAGTTAACACAATACTTATCATCCATCTCAACTCTGAGGGTAGAGACTTTTGCAGCCAGAGGACAGTTAAGTTGTATCCAACATTTGTTGAATGCTTCTTATGGGGCCTGGATCCACGGTAAATGCCTGAAGGTATTATTTCTATGAATCCTTTTGACAATTGTACATAATAGTGTTATTATCCATGTTTTAAAGAAGAGAAATGGAGACGTGGGAATTCAGCAATTTGTCCCAAAGTTGCATGGTTGTTAAATGATGAAGCCAGGATGCTAACCCAGGCCCTTTGACTTTAGATGCTAATCTATTTACCACAGATACTTTCCGCATTCTATGTTGCTAGGCATTGCAAAAATATTCCATTGGCTAGAATTAATTCTGTGTCCTGACTGTTGGGATTCCTGGAAGAATTATATAACTGCTCTTAGAATTAGTATGGGCCATGAGACCAATCTTACCAAATATCTGTGTGAAGAAAGCAAGACAGAACTGATGCATTTCTATTGATCACAAATCTTGGGAATTTAATTGTGTCCAAGGGAGTGGGTTTGATCCCCAGGTCAGCAAGATCTCCTGAAATAGGAAAAGAAAACCTGCTCTAGTGTTCTTGCCTGGAAACTTCCATGGACGGAGGAGCCTGGCCAGCTATAGTCCATGAGGTTGCAAAGAGTAGAACATGACAGAATGACTGAGTGTGCACACACACACACGGGAAAGAAAGTGGAGAATATCTTCTTGGTTTCAGGCTCACTAAGTGTCTGGAGAATTCAGACACTGTCCATTTACCACACGTAAGGTAAAAATTACCTCTTCTCTCAGGGACATTTGAGACATTTATGTAACAATGCATGCCTCTAGTCCACTAGGTCTTATTGAAGGTCTTTCTTTCCTAAATAGCATTTTAAGAAGCTTTTGCTCTCACTGTCTCTTTGAACTTTGTATAATCTGTATTATTGATACCCCAAAGTAGCCAACAGAGGTGGACTCTGTCTAGTGACCAGCTAGCCTGTGCAGTCTTTGTCATATTATAATGGCTATTATCCAAACTAGACAGCATATTAAAAAGCAGAGACATTACTTTGCCAACAAAGGTCCATCTCGTCTAGGCTATGGTTTTTCCAGTGGTCATGTATGGATGTGAGAGTTGCACTATAAAGATAGCTGAGTGCCAAAGAATTGATGTTTTTGAACTGTGGTGTGGAGAAGACTCTTGAGAGTCCCTTGGACTGCAAGGAGATCCAACCAGTCCATTCTAAAGGAGGTCAGTCCTGGATGTTCAGTGGAAGGATGTTGAAGCTGAAACTCCAATACTATGGCAACCTGATGTGAAGAACTGACTCATTTGTAAAGACCCTGATGCTGGGAAAGATTGAAGGCAGGAGGAGAAGGGGATAACAGAGGGTGAGATGGTTGGATGGCATCACTGACTCAATGGACATGAGTTTGGGTAAACTCTGGGAGTTGGTGATGGATAGGAAAGCCTGGCATGCTGCAGTCCATGGGGTCGCAAAGAGTCGGACACAGCTGAGCGACTGAACTAAATTGCAATTATCACTACCTCTTGCTGTATAATTGTTTACGTATATAAACTTCTTTCCTTAAAAAAGGCTTTTCCTTCATTGCTCTATTTTACCTTTCAATTGGTGAATCATCTTCAGTAGATTTCTGAGCCAAAGCTACTGTTGATGTTTTCATAAACTACACAACAAGATCTGAGTAAGAACTGTAAGTTTGCTTTTTACCTTCATCTTTTTACCATCATCTCACCTCAGCTTTTGAATTTTTAGACTGCAGGCATTTCTTTCTCCTATATGTCTATCCAATGCAATACACCTCTAGTGTTTCATTTCCTTGTTTTCCTCCTTTATAAAAAAAGATTGGCTGTATTTCTCTTTCTTCTGGACTCCAGGTCTTATTTTTCCTCTCCTATATGTATAATCTGTTTTATGAGATCTCAAAATTTTCCTTAAGGAAGTCATTCTCCATCTAAATTAACTTGTATCCCATTAATTGCTTTCAATCTATTTGGGTCTAGTAGTGAAACAGAAGGATACATAAAAAACTAATTAGGTTCCTTTAGGACCTTTTGGACTAATGAGAGTTTTCTCTATAATCCTCTTAAATTCTCCCTACTAAAATTAAGGAAAGAAGAACATCCACTGAGATGAGTAGATCTTACATGTGCATATTGGTAAGTTGTAATAAATGACTAAATCATGATATTGCATCAAGATATAGAATATCTCCACTGTCTCAGAAAGTCCCCTTGTGTTTACTTCCCAAACAAGTCCTATAACCATGGATGAGAAAAGTAATGATTTCTGTATCAAAATAATTTTGTGTATTTTTGAACTTCATAAATATGGAATCATACAGTTTATACTCATTTATTTCTAGTTTCTTTTGCTCAGTGTAAGGTTTTAAGATTATGTCATTTCATGTTTCAGTAGTTTTCTTTTTATACATTTTTATTTTGAAAAACAATTATTAACAAATGTACCATTTTATTTATACCTATTTTCCACAGATACCCTTACTATATTATTTAATTATATTAATTTTTCAATTGAAAAATATTTATCTTTAATGGAGGTAACAATTTACTATGTTGTGAGTTTCATGTGTATAGTATTATATTTCTTCTTCTGTATATTCTGCACTGTGCTCACCACTAAAAATTTATTTTCCATTTCTCATCTTACAGTTGATTTCCTTTACCCATTTTTCTCTCCTTCACTTGTCTTCATTCCTTCCCTGTGGTAACCACTATTGTGTTCTCATTCTCTACATTTTTGTGTTTTTTTTGTTTTTTGTTTTTTTTTTTTTTGTTTGTTTATTTTCTGTATTTTTTGGAATGCATTTTATATGTTTACTTTAAAAATTTTTTACCACTGGGTAATTTACATCTTCCCTTTTTTCCCTTTAAATAATTTCTTTTGGGCTATAGTTGACTTACAATGTTGTGTTAGTTTCTACTGTGCAGCAAAGTGAATCATTTATACACATGTCCACTCTTTTTAGATTATTTTCCCAGATAGTCTATTACAGAATATTGAGTCCCCTATGCTATACAATAGGTCCTTATTTATTAATATTTTAGAATATTCCACAAATGAGTGAAATTATGTGATATTTGTCTTTCTCTCTCTGACTTGTTTCACTTGCATAAGACTTTTGGGGACACGTGTTTTTATTTGTCTTCTTTTTCTTTTTTTCTTTTTAAATTATTTACTTTAATTGAGGATAAGTGCTTTGCAATATTGGTTTCGTTTCTGCCATACATCTACATGAATTAGCCATAGATGTACGTATGTCTAGTCACTCTTGAACCTCCCTCCCACCTCCCACCCTTTTTTATCCCTCTAGGTTCTTACAGAGCCCCTAAGTCGTACAGGAAATTACCATTGGCTATCTATTTTACGTATGGTAGTGTATATGCTTCCATGATACTCTCTCTATTCATTTCACCCTCTCCTTCCTCCACCTTCCCCAGCCTGTGTCCATAAGCCTATTCTCTATGTCTGCATCTCCACTGTTGCTTTGCAAACAGATTCTTTAGTACCATCTTTCTAGATTCCTCCTATATGAGTTAATATACTGTACTTGTTTAACTTTTTCTGTCTTAGTTCACTGTATAATAGGCTTGAGATTCATCCACATCATTACAACAGACTTGAATGTGGTCCTTTTAATGGCTGAGTAGTATTCCATTGTATATATGTACCACAGCTTCTTTATCCATTCATCTCATGATGGACATCTAGGTTGATTCCATGTCCCAGCTATTGTGAATAGTGCTGCAGTGAACATTGAGGTACATGCATCTTTTTGAATTTTGGTTTCAAAATTTAAGTGATATTGAAGTGGTATTGCTGGGTCATTTGGTAGTTTTAATCCTAGTTTGTTAAGGAATCTCCATACCATCTTTCTTTTTTTTTTTTCCATGAAAAGCTCACTTTATTATTTTTTTTAATTTTTATTTTTACTTTATTTTACTTTAAATTACTGTATCGGTTTTGCCATACATTGACATGAATCTGCCATGGGTGTACATGAGTTCCCAATCCTGAACCCCCTCCCACCTCCCACCCCTTATCATCTCTCTGGATCATCCCCGTGCACCAGCCCCAAGCATCCTATATCCTGTATCGAACATAGACTGACAATTAGTTTCTCATATGATAGTATCCATGTTTCAGTGCCATTCTCCCAAATCATCCCACCCTCTCCCTCTCCCTCAGAGTCCAAAAGTCTGTTCTATTCACTGTGTCTCTTTTGCTGTCTCACATACAGGGTTATCATTACCATGTTTCTAAATTCCATATATATGTGTTAGTATACTGTATTGGTGTTTTTCTTTCTGGCTTACTTCACTCTGTATAATCGGCTCCAGTTTCATCCATCTCATTAAAACTGATTCAAATGTATTCTTTTTAATGGCTGAGTAATACTCAATTGTGTATATGTACCACAGCTTTCTTATCCATTCATCTGCTGATGGACATCTAGGTTGTTTCCATGTCCTGGCTATTATAAACAGTGCTGCAATGAACAATGGGGTACATATGTCTCTTTCAATTCTGGTTTCCTCAGTGTGTATGCCCAGCAGTGGGATTGCAGGGTCATATGGGAGTTCTATTTGCAATTTTTAAAGGAATCTCCACACTGTTTTCCATAGTGGCTGTACTAGTTTGCATTCCAAGCAACAGTGTAAAAGGAGGTAAGAATATACAGTGGAGTAAAGACAATCTCTTTGACAAGTGGTGCTGGGAAAACTGGTCAACCACTTGTAAAAGAATGAAACTAGATCACTTTCTGACACCACACACAAAAATAAACTCAAAATGGATTAAAGATCTAAATGTAAGAACAGAAACTATAAAACTCCTAGAGGAGAACATAGGCAAAACACTCTCTGACATAAATCACAGCAGGATCCTCTATGATCCACCTCCCAGAATACTGGAAATAAAAGCAAAAATAAACAAATGGGATCTAATTAAAATTAAAAGCTTCTGTACAACAAAGGAAACTATAAGCAAGGTGAAAAGACAGCCTTCTGAATGGGAGAAAATAATAGCAAATGAAGCAACTGACAAACAACTAATCTCAAAAATATACAAGCAACTCCTGCAGCTCAATTCCAGAAACATAAATGATCCAATCAAAAAATGGGCCAAAGAACTAAATAGACACTTCTCCAAAGAAGACATACGGATGGCTAACAAACACATGAAAAGATGCTCAACATCACTCATTATCAGAGAAATGCAAATCAAAACCACAATGAGGTACCATTTCACACCAGTCAGAATGGCTGNATAAATGACCCAATCAAAAAGTGGGCCAAAGAACTAAATAGACATTTCTCCAAAGAAGACATATGGATGGGTAACAAAGACATGAAAAGATGCTCAACATCACTCATTATCAGAGAAATGCAAATCAAGACCAAAATGAGGTACTATTTCACACCAGTCAGAATGGCTGTGATCCAAAAGTCTACAATCAATAAATGCTGGAGACGGTGTGGAGAAAAGAGAACCCTCTTACACTGCTGGCAAGCTAGTACAGCCACTATGGAGAACAGTGTGGAGATTCCTTAAAAAACTGGAATAGAACTGCCTTATGACCCAGCAATCCCACTGCTGGGCATACACACCGAAGAAACCAGAATTGAAAGAGACACGTGTACCCCAATGTTCATTGCAGCACTGTTTATAATAGCCAGGACATGGAAACAACCTAGATGTCCATCACCAGATGAATGGATAAGAAAGGGGTGGTACATATACAGAATGGAGTATTACTCAGCCATTAAAATGAATACATTTGAATTAGGTCTAATGAGATGGATGAAACTGGAGCCTATTACACAGAGTGAAGTAAGCCAGAAAGAAAAACACCAATACTGTATACTAACACATATATATGGAATTTAGAAAGATGGTAATGATAACCCTGCATGTGAGACAGCAAAAGAGACACAGATGTATAGAATAGACTTTTGGAGTCTGTGGGAGAGGGAGAGGGTGGGATGATTTGGGAAAATGGCATTGAAACATGTATACTATCATGTAAGAAACGAATCACCAGTCTAGGTTCAATACAGGATACAGGATGTTTGGGGCTGGTGCACTAGGATGACTCAGAGAGATGATATGGGGAGGGTGGTGGGAGGGGTGTTGAGGATTGGGAACTCATGTACACCCATGGCAGATTCATGTCAATGTATGGCAAAACCAATACAGTATTGTAAAGTAAAAAAATTTTAAAAAAACAAATAATAAGAAAATAAAAGCAGATACTATGTTAAAGGTTACAAAGTACTAAAAGTTTATGATGTATTCTCTCAAACATATCTAAATTGTCTTATTATAATTGATATTTCAGATATTATTTTAGGTCTAAGAGACAAATAGAACCATCCAACCAAAACATAGACTTGCCATGCTACAATAAGAAAACTAACACCAATACAAACAACTAGGTCTGTCAGATTATCATGCAGGCCATCCGCCTGTGAACACTGAAATATCCAGTGACACTGATATCCAGAAAAATATGATAAAACATATTTCAAAATCTAAAGATAAAGATTTGCAATCGGTAAAAGTAAGGCACAGGGACTTCCCTGGTGGTCCAGTGGATAAGAATTTGCCTGCCAATCCAGGTTCACTCCCTGGTCTGGGAAGATCACACATGCCACGGAGCTGCTAAGCCTGTATACCACAACCACGGAGCCCAAGCACAAGGATGGACTAGGCTGATGTGAGGCTGCAGAGACAGTGGCAGCAGAGAGTAAACTGAGCCCACACGCCTGCAGGCTCCCCAGCTGTCATGTTTCCACTATTACTATTACTACTGCTGAAGCTGCTGCTGCTACTGTGTTTCCCAAAATATATTTTCTCAGGAACTCATTTGACATTGGATTAACTAGAAACTTCTTTTTGAGGGAATTCTTACTGTCAAAATTATTCCAGTGTACATCCTCTCACTTTCCTGCTCATAAGCTCAGTTAAACTTAATCTTTAGTTGGACATGAAGATCTTGAAGTGGCTTAGGATCACTCAACATTAACAGTCACTGAGCTCGCCTGTGAGTGGCAGGACACAGGTCACATGTATTTGCTCTGGAGGGTTTCTTAAAAACCTTTAAAATGGACAGATTTGTATGTGTGTAATATGTCAAACAGGGGCCCCAGGCGACACTGGTTTTTCCATCTTCCTTTGATTCCTTAGGAGATGGGACTGCTATTGTTCCAGATCAGCAGGTTGATGTTTAACTGTGGCCTGGAAGCATCACACTCATTTGTTAAAGGAGAACTAGGTGAAATAACAGTCTGATAAACTCCTTGTACCTTCTCAACAAATCTCCTTATGTTTTCATAGCCACAGTGAAGATGGGTGAGCTAAGACATCAGCACAGAACTTAAGCACAGGTGCCACGAGAAAAAGTGAAAGGCTCTGTCTTGAGTTACTTGGGGGAGAAAGGACTGAGAAATACCAGACACTCCTCACTGCTGCCACTCGGCACCCACAGAGCATCCTCTTTCTCATCATGCCACACAGCAAGGTGTCCAGCTGAGGAACCTCCATTACCACACTGAAGATGTGCATTCTGAGAGTTATTAAAGGCCAGAACATTCAGCCACACTCTTAGTTTCAAGAAGACAAGAGATCACAAAAAATAGTTTAGCTATTTTGAACTATTTAAAGAAAACCGGAATTCTTAGCTTCCATCACATATGAGAAGAATAGCTTGAAGCACCTTCATAAAACCAGGTCACAGCATTAACGGCTGTTAATTTCACTGGCAATGAATGTCTGCATATGATAAGGGGAACCACTTGTTAACAGTCTGAACTGTGCATGTCTACGTACATCCAGATATTTTTCAATAGTAAATATTGCAGTGCTTCATGAGCTTAGGGTGGTTGCATCCATGGACATGGAACCATACTGAGGGACTCCAAGTACAAAGGACTGACTCTAATTTAAATGGAGATTTTCAGCTGCTCAGAGGGCTGGCACCCTTGACTCCATATTGCCTCTATCTGGAAAATATGTTTTCCTTAAGCAAAATTTTAAATTAGATGGAAATTTTAAAGTAGATGGAATGGATAGATTTTTCTTCCAAACACAACACAGGTAAATAAAACTCGCTTTCTTCAGCCATATAACTGTTTATAGTAGATTGGTCTTTCACCAATACATCAGAAAAAAATTCTTTTCCTTCCAAAAAAAATCTGAAAGCAGGGCTGAGAACTAGACCCTGGCCAAGAAGATGCTGACAAGCTCATTGGGAATCAGGATGCAGGTGGGTCCACAAACTGTCTTTAAGCTGAAGGTCAACAGCTGCATCACCACCAATGGGTACAAACGATAACCCTGGCAAAGGTCTGTCCCCATGGTTTACGGAATAGGCTCATGACAGGGTGAGGCAACTGTGCTGAGATGATGTTCCATTCAGCTGTGCAGCTTGCATGCAAGGAGGCATCTCATGCCAACTAGCTGAGGTTGCTGTCTTCATGATTTGGACATAATCCCATTTCAGGTGGCTTAAAATCTGAACATGATGTCAAAGCAATCATAAAATCCTATACTTTCAGGCATTATGAAACAGCGTCCTTATCTATGTTCACTTAACAAAGAAAAGGCAGTGAGGGGAGGCAAGGGGGGCAAGAATTTCATCTCATAAAATAGATGCCCCATGTCATTCCTGTCTGCTTGATAGGTGAAGGCCCTGATGCCCAGCCCTCCATGGCATATGCTGCCCTGTCCACATTCCTCACCTAAACAGCTTTTCCATCACCAGTACCATTGACGAGAAGAAACATCATGACTCAGTCTATGCATCCTATATACAAAGATGCTGTGGGAAAGATTTTTAGACTATTTGTCTGCCAGAAAAAAATGTGGTTCTCCATTTACCTTTATTCCATGAGAGAGCCACCTTGACCAAATTGATTATTGTGAGATAAGTGATTTTCTGGCTTTAATAATTATTAGGAATAGTCAAGGGTATGTATAAAGTCCTTCTCCTCCAGTCGCCTGGTTTATTTGCAGCAAATGTTTATTCAATGCCTACAAGGTGCAGGCTTACCATTGTTTCTGATCTAAAGTCACCAGCAACCATCTGTGTCACAATAAATGGTTCTGAAAAATTCACTGTGTCACATTTGAGTGTCAGAGCAATAGAGACATGTGGGGTGAGTCTGAAATGAATACGGATGAAAACAACTCTGGGTCAGACGTCTAGCTACAACTTTCAGTCAGAGCAAAGGTTCACAGGACCGTATCACCCCTCAGTTTTCACTCATCTGGGGAGGCTGTGCCAGGTTTCAGACCTCAATTCTCTTTCTTTCACCCAAAAAGACAGAGCTGCTACCACCCCTCTTCAGGGTGAAAGATGCACACCAACAGCAGTGCCTTCCTTCTGAGCTCATTGTTCTGGGCTTTACTATACTTCCTAAATGGCTGCCTTGAGAGATATACAAAATTAGTTCATGATCAAGGCCATTGTCTGGACCAGTGGGAAAATATTGTATGAAAATGTTTTCTTACAAATGCACTTTTCCTTCTCTCTAGGACTCAAGTGTCACAGGATGCATCAAAGGATCTAACACAGAATGGAGATGCTGGAACTGGATACAAGAGTCTCTTATCTGTGTCAAGTTCAAGGTGATTATTTAGCTAGGTTCTGCAGGGCATCCACTCAGTTGTTAGAATAGGAACAAAATACCAAACACATGATCAGTTACTAAGGACTGGATTTCTTGCTTGATTTCCAGTTTGTTTCTAGACAACTAATTATAAAAACAAGCAATTGCTAAAATCTTGGAAATATGGATCGTGGGGCTACAAATCAAATAGTCAGAACATGATCACTTGGTGGAGATGATTATTTGCTATTCTATCTGGGAAAGTCTTACTTAACCACATGTTCTAACATGCTCAGTTCAGTTCAGTCGCGCAGTCGTGTCCGACTCTTTGCGACCCCATGAATCGCAGTACGCCAGGCCTCCCTGTCCATCACCAACTCCCGGAGTTCACTCAGACTCACATCCATTGAGTCTGTGATGCCATCCAGCCATCTCATCCTCGGTCGTCCCTCTCTCCTCCTGCCCCCAATCCCTCCCAGCATCAGGGTCTTTTCCAATGAGTCAACTCTTCGCATAAGGTGCCCAAAGTACTGGAGCTTCAGTTTTAGCATCATTCCTTCCAAAGAAATCCCAGGGTTGATCTCCTTCAGAATGGACTGGTTGGATCTCCTTGCAGTCCAAGGGACTCTCAAACAGTCGCGCAGTCGTGTCCGACTCTTTGCGACCCCATGAATCGCAGCACGCCAGGCCTCCCTGTCCATCACCAACTCCCGGAGTTCACTCAGACTCACGTCCATTGAGTCTGTGATGCCATCCAGCCATCTCATCCTCGGTCGTCCCTTTCTCCTCCTGCCCCCAATCCCTCCCAGCATCAGGGTCTTTTCCAATGAGTCAACTCTTCGCATAAGGTGCCCAAAGTACTGGAGCTTCAGTTTTAGCATCATTCCTTCCAAAGAAATCCCAGGGTTGATCTCCTTCAGAATGGACTGGTTGGATCTCCTTGCAGTCCAAGGGACTCTCAAGAGTCTTCTCCAACACCACAGTTCAAAAGCATCAATTCTTCTGCGCTCAGCCTTCTTCACAGTCCAACTCTCACATCCATACATGACCACAGGAAAAACCATAGCCTTGACTAGACGGAACTTAGTCAGCAAAGTAATGTCTCTGCTTTTGAATATACTATCTAGGTTGGTCATAACTTTTCTTCCAAGGAGTAAGCGCCTTTTAATTTCAGGCTGCAGTCACCATCTGCATTCTAACATGCTAACCCCTACTATCTGCTTACAGACAGTGGAGCGGACATAACCCTGAAAATGGCATCAAAGTTTTTCTCCAATGAAAGTTCACACTTATACCCAAAATACTGTCCAATTTCATAAAATACATGAATACTCACTTGCTTAGCCTTGGTCTTTGTGATGGTGTCAGAAATGGGTTTCTTCCTTTCCTTGACAGTAGATTTAGAAAACAATTCCTCAAATTCATGACAATCTATGGATGGTTCTTCAATTTTTTCCCAAATAAGTGAAGCACTGGAGTCTCTAAAGTTAAGCAAAATCCCATGAGAGAGGCATCAAACTGAACTGCAGGGACAGGAGGACACAAGCACCAGAGGGGCAAGGAGAGGATGAAGGGAGGTTGGGGATGGGAGAGATCCATCCCCATCTCCTTTTCTGTAAGATTAGCACTTGTTTAATCAAACCAACATGATGAGAAACAGCATCAATACAGGAAGGAACCTTTGCCTAGAAAGGAATTCTTTATAGGCACTGCCAGGAATTCTCAGTCATCAAGCATTGTATAAAACGTGTAAGAACCCTTTTCAATATGGCTCTCCAGGAAAGAAATGTCTGATATCTCACATTCCAACCTGACCCATAAGTTTCATGGGTTAAAAATAAATCACTTTCTGCCTACAGAGTGGCATTTCTGTCTCCCTATCACTGTCCAACACTCATGTCATCTGACTCCTCAGTGATCACAGAAACAGGTAGGTAGTACCACCTGCAAATGAAGGTCCATTTTAAAAAGCAAAACAACAAAATAAAAGAACTTCATATAATGCATATGGAAAAAATGAGTTTGGAGCACAACTGGAAATGATGCCTCAGCAATTGGGAGTGACCCGGCAAAGTACTCAGAGAATGAACAGCAAAGTTAGAAGCAGTCAAAATAGACCCTCCACTATGATTCAGAGAAGAGAAAATTAATATAAGAAAGGAAGATGAGTCTAGTAAACATCCTATTTCTAAATCGTGCCACATCACAGACAGCCACAAATTCAAAGTCATGAGAATTCAGGATAAGAAAGTCCAGGGAAATTTAAATGGCATGTTTTCTCTGGCACCATCCCAGGGTTCAGGGAACCAGGTTACGGACCATCCATGGGTAAGTAATACACCAGCAGCAAACCTGCTGGGAGGCATTCTTTTATAAATATCATGTCTTTCAAAAAAGTCATGTAAGTCTGTGATTTTATAACTTCACAGCATTGCAAATCATCTATAGAAGTGCCATGAAATGGTCAGACCTAAATCATTTCACACACGGGGTGAAATCCACACATGTGGATTTTTGTGTATCACTTTTCTGAATAGTAAAACAAGACTATGCCTTCAAAAGGATGCAGAATACACCCTCAAGTGTTTGTCTGTTTAATGATTTGATTTACTTTTATAAGTTATTTGTCAGAGTGAGGCTTTGCAACAAGGCAACAGTTCACATAGGCCAAGAAAGATTTATCCATCAATCCTTAAAAGGTTGATTAAAAATCAAATATGTTGAGGTTTGACAGAAGAAAAACAAAATTCTGTAAAGCAATTATCCTTCAATTAAAAAAGAAATTAATTAAAAAACTATATAGACAGAAATGTATACATTGATACACATGATTTATCACTTAGATACTTCTGGAGAAAAGTCTAAAATTGCTCCACTAAATATTGATGTAAAAATCTACAGACTAGCTTTGAAGTGGTACAGAGAGGAAACCACTTCTCTCATGTTGACAAATTATGCAAAGAGGAGCGCCGCTGGTGTTACCTTCTACTGTGCAGCTGAATTCTTGTCCAATATAGAGGCTTCATCGGCCGACAAGGCTCTACTGGCTGCTTCCTACTCCCTTTTTCCTGATTCATCCCAAATCCAAACAAGCCAAGAGGCAATGGAGGAGGAAGAAAGCCACACACCTGAGGTGTTGGTAAAGTGCTACTCCCAACTTGTCGTGGGAGAGGAAGGCCTGATCCAGCAGGGGGTGGGGGCGGAGGGGTTAGAGGTG
>SJXQ01001525.1:13655-61681 GCA_006408695.1 Aepyceros melampus | reverse complement strand
CACTTGTACTCTATGACCCTCATTATTCCGTTTTTGATGTATTTTACATCTAATTGTTTTGTGTATCACCTAACTGCTCATTGTAGTTATGGATGATTTTACTACTTTTGTCTTTTAATAATCCTACTAGTTTTTTGGGGTTTTTTTTTTTTTTTGAGTGGATGATTTCCTACCTTTACTATATGTTTGCCTTTACTGATGAATTTTTCCTTTCCATAATTTTCATATTTCCAGTCATAGTCTTTTCTCACTTAGATAAGTTCCTTTAACATTTGTTGTAAAGCTATTTTGGTAGTGCTGAACTCTTTCAGCTCTTTCTTGTCTGTGATGCTTTTAATCTATCAAATATCTGAAAGAGAACCTTGCCAGGTAGAATATTCTTGATTGGAGGTTATTCCCCTTAATCACTTTAAGTATATCATACCGCTCCCTTCTGGCCTGCAGCTTTTGTTGAAAAGTCACCCTTATGGGAACTCCCTAATTGTTACCTATTGATTTTCCCTTGCTTTTATATTTTCTAATTCTTTTTTTAAATTTTATTTATTTTACTTTACAATATTGTATTGGTTTTGCCATACATTGACTTGGATCCACCATGAGTGTACATTTGTTCCCCATCCTGAACATCCCTCCCACCTCCCTCCCCATACCAACCCTCTGGGTTATCCCAGGGCAACAGTCCTGAGCATCCTATATCATGCATCAAATCTAGACTGGCAATTCATTTCACATATGATATTTTACATGTTTCAATGCCATTCTCCCATATCATCCCACCCTTGCCCTCTCTGACAGAGTCCAAAAGACTATTCAATACATCTGTGTCTCTTTTGCTGTCTCACATACAGGGTTATTATTACCATCTTTCTAAATTCCATATATATGCATTAGTATACTGTATTGGTGTTTTTCTTTCTGGCTTACTTCACTCTGTATAATCGGCTCCAGTTTCATCCACCTCATTAGACCTGATTCAAATGTATTCATTTTAATGGCTGAGTAATACTCCATTGTGTATATGTACCACAGATTTCTTATCCATTCATCTGCTGATGGACATCTAAGTTGTTTCCATGTCCTGGCTATTATAAACAGTATCTGTATAATCGGCTCCAGTTTCATCCACCTCATTAGACCTGATTCAAATGTATTCATTTTAATGGCTGAGTAATACTCCATTGTGTATATGTACCACAGATTTCTTATCCATTCATCTGCTGATGGACATCTAAGTTGTTTCCATGTCCTGGCTATTATAAACAGTGCTGCAATGAACATTGGGGTATACATGTCTCTTTCGATTCTGGTTTCCTTGGTGTGTATGCCCAGTAAGTGGGATTGCTGGGTCATATGGCAGATCTATTTCCAGTTTTTTAAGGAATCTCCACACCGTTCTCCATAGTGGCCGTACTAGTTTGCATTCCTACCAACAGTGTAAGAGAATTTCCTTTTCTCCACATGCTCTCCAGCATTTATTGCTTATAGATTTTTGGATCACAGCCATTCTGACTGGTGTGAAATGGTACCTCATTGTGGTTTTGATTTGCATTTCTCTGATAATGAGTGATGTTGAGCATCTTTTCATGTGTTTGTTAGCCATTCGTATGTCTTCTTTGGAGAAATGTCTATTTAGTTCTTTGGCCCATTTTTTGATTGGGTCATTTATTTTTCTGGAGTTGAGCTGCATAAGCTGCTTGTATATTTTTGAGATTAGTTGTTTGTCAGTTGCTTCATTTGCTATTATTTTCTCCCATTCAGAAGGCTGTCTTTTCACCTTGCTTATAGTTTCCTTTGTTGTGCAGAAGCTTTTAATTTTAATTAGATCCCATTTGTTTATTTTTGCTTTTATTTCCAGTATTCTGGGAGGTGGATCATAGAGGATCCTGCTGTGATTTATGTCAGAGAGTGTTTTGCCTATGTTCTCCTCTAGGAGTTTTATAGTTTCTTGTCTTACGTTTAGATCTTTAATCCATTTTGAGTTTATTTTTGTGTATGGTGTTAGAAAGTGATCTAATTTCATTCTTTTACAAGTGGTTGACCAGTTTTCCCAGCACCACTTGTTAAAAAGATTGTCTTTAATCCACTGTATATTCTTGCCTCCTTTGTCGAAGATAAGCTGTCCATAGGTGTGTGGATTTATCTCTGGGCTTTCTATTTTGTTCCATTGATCTATATTTCTGTCTTTGTGCCAGTACCATACTGTCTTGATGACTGTGGCTTTGTAGTAAAGCCTGAAGTCAGGCAGGTTGATTCCTCCAGTTCCATTCTTCTTTCTCAAGATGGCTTTGGCTATTCGAGGTTTTTTGTGTTTCCATACAAATTGTGAAATTATTTGTTCTAGCTCTGTGAAAAATACCGCTGGTATCTTGATAGGAATTGCATTGAATCTGTAGATTGCTTTGGGTAGTATACTCATTTTCACTATATTGATTCTTCCGATCCATGAACATGGTATGTTTCTCCATCTATTAGTGTCCTCTTTGATTTCTTTCATCAGTGTTTTATAATTTTCTATATATAGGTCTTTAGTTTCTTTAGGTAGGTATATTCCTAAGTATTTTATTCTTTTCGTTGCAATGGTGAATGGAATTGATTCCTTAATTTCTTTTTCTACTTTCTCATTATTAGTGTATAGGAATGCAAGGGATTTCTGTGTGTTGATTTTATATCCTGCAACTTTACTATATTCATTGATTAGCTCTAGTAATTTTCTGGTGGAGTCTTTCGGGTTTTCTATGTAGAGGATCATGTCATCTGCAAACAGTGAGAGTTTTACTTCTTCTTTTCCAATCTGGATTCCTTTTATTTCTTTTTCTGCTCTGATTGCTGTGGCCAAAACTTCCAGAACTATGTTGAATAGTAGCGGTGAAAGTGGGCACCCTTGTCTTGTTCCTGACTTTAGGGGAAATGCTTTCAATTTTTCACCATTGAGGATAATGTTTGCTGTGGGTTTGTCATATATAGCTTTTATTATGTTGAGCCATGTCCCTTCTATTCCTGCTTTCTGGAGGGCTTTTTTTTTTTAAATCATAAATGGATATTGAATTTTGTCAAAAGCCTTCTCTGCATCTATTGAGATAATCATATGGTTTTTATTTTTCAATTTGTTAATGCGGTGTATCACATTGCTTGATTTGCGGATATTGAATCCTTGCATCCCTGGGATAAAGCCCACTTGGTCATGGTGTATGATCTTTTTAATGTGTTGTTGGATTCTGATTGCTAGAATTTTGTTAAGGATTTTTGCACCTATGTTCATCAGTGATATTGGCCTGTAGTTTTTTTTTTGTGGCATCTTTGTCAGGTGTTGATATTAGGGTGATGGTGGCCTCATAGAATGAGTTTTGAAGTTTACCTTCCTCTGCAATTTTCTGGAAGAGTTTGAATAGGATAGGTGATAGCTCTTCTCTACATTTTTGGTAGAATTCAGTTGCAAAGCCATCTGTACCTGGGCTTTTGTTTGCTGGAAGATTTCTGATTACAGTTTCAATTGCCATGCTTGTGATGGGTCTGCTAAGATTTTCTATTTCTTCCAGGTTCAATTTTGGAAAGTTGTACTTTTCTAAGAATTTGTCCATTTCTTCCAAGTTTTCCATTTTATTTGCATATAGTTGCTGATAATAGTCTCTTATGATCCTTTTGTATTTCTGTGTTGTCATGATCTCTCCATTTTCATTTCTAATTTTGTTGATTTGATTTTCTCCCTTTGTTTCTTGATGAGTCTGGCTAATGGTTTGTCAATTATATTTATCTTCTCAAAGAACCAGCTTTTGGTTTTGTTGATTTTTGCTATGGTCTCTTTTGTTTCTTTTGCATTTATTTCTGCCCTAATTTTCAAGAATTCTTTCCTTCTGCTATCCCTGGGGTTCTTCATTTCTTCCTTTTCAAGTTGCTTTAGGTATAGAGTTAGGTTATTTATTTGACTTTTTTCTTGTTTCTTGAGGTATGCCTGTATTGCTATGAACCTTCCCTTTAGTACTGCTTTTACAATGTCCCATAGGTTTTGGTTGCTGTGCTTTCATTTTCATTCATTTCTATGCATATTTTGATTTCTTTTTGATTTCTTCTGTGATTTTTTGGTTATTCACCAGCGTGTTCAGCCTCTATATGCTGGGATTTTTAATAGTTTCACTCCTGTAATTGAGATCTAATCTTACTGCATTGTGGTCAGAAAAGATGCTTGGAAGGATTTCAATTTTTTGAATTTACCAAGGCTAGATTTATGGCCCAGGATGTGATCTATCATGGAGAAGTTTCCGTGAGCACTTGAGAAAAAGGTGAAATCCATTGTTTGGGGGTGAAATATCCTATAGCTATAATTGGGGTCTATTGTATCATTTAAAGTTTGTTTTTCCTTGTTAATTTTCTGTTTAATTGATCTAACCATAGGTTTTTTTTAAAGTCTCTAATTTCATTCTACATTCATTCTCATCCTGAATTCTTTGATCATCTTTACAGTTACCCTGAAGTCTTTCTCAGGTATTGCCTATCTCCATATCACTGAGTTCTTCTCAGATTTTTATCTTGTTACTTCCTCTGAAACATATTTCTCTGTCACCTCATTGTGTCAAAATTACTATTTTATGTATGTATAGGTCAGTTACATTTCTCAATCTTGGAGAAGTGGCCCTCTGTAGGAGATGACCTGTACATTCCAGGAGTCCATTCTTCTCTTGTCACCCAAGGGCCAATGGCCAGCTTGTCCCAGGGTAGTGTCTGGCCTGCATTTGCAGATTATATCCACAGGCTGTGGGTACAGTTTTCTTGTTTCCAGTGTCTGCTCCCTAGTGGGTGAGTCTGGTCTAGAGGTTAGTGCAGGCTTTGTGGTGGGAGGGGCTAGTGCCTGCCCATTGGTGGGTGGAGCTGGGTCTTGGTCCTCTGGTGGGCAAGGTCATGTCTAAGCGTGTGTCTAGAGGTGGCTGTGGGCATAGAAGTCTTTAAACAGCATGTCTGTCAATGGATGGGGCTGTGTCCCTCCCTCTGTTAGTTAGTTGGCCAGAAGTGTCCCAGCACTGGCGCCTACAGGCTGTTGTGTAGGGCCAGGTATTGATACCAAGATGTCAACCTCCAGAAGAGCTACACAGATGACTGCTCCCTGACATATCCACCAACAGTGTCTGTTTCCCCAAAGTGAGTCACAGCAACCACCACCTCCCCAGAGACTCTCCAAGACTAGTTTGTCCCAGGCTCCTATGAAATTGTGGCTTTTTCCCTTGGCCCCAGTGTGTGTGAGATTTTGTGTGTACCCTTTAAAAGTGAAATCTCTATTTTCCCCAATTCTGTGTAGCTCCTGCAACCAAGTCTTACTGGGCTTCAAAGCCAAATGCTCTGGGGGCTCCTATTTCCAGTGTCAGACCCTCACAGGTCTGACACTGTGGGGACTGTCCTCTGTAAGGGAGACACTGGGGAGAACCTCTGCAATATAATTATTCTCCAGCTTGTGGGTCACCCACCCAGAAGTTATCAGATTTGATTATATCATGACTCCACACCTCCTACCAGCTTTGTTGTGGTTCCTTCTTTACGTCTTAAGTTGTAGAGACCTTTTCTGCTAGGTTTCAGACTTTTTCAATGATGGTTGTTCCACAGATTTTTGTCACTTTGGTGTCCTTGGGAGAAAAGGTGAACTCTTCCTTCTACTCCACTTGGGTGCTCTCTCAGGATTCACTTTCCCCTTTGCTGTTTTTAATATTCTCTCCTTAAAGTTTATTTTTGCCATTCTCATTACAATGTCCTCCTGGTGTGTTCCTCTTTGGCTTGGTCCTCTATAGAATTCTGCACTTCCTGGACTTGGAAACTGTTTCCTTTTCCCAGGTTGGGGATGTTTCTGCTATTATGACTTCAAATATGTTCTCAACCCCTTGCTCTTTTCCTCCTTCTGGGACCCCTACAAAGAGAATATTAGGATTCTTGATGTTGTCCCAGAGGTCTCAAACTGTGCTCATTTCTTTTCATTCTTTTTCTTAAATATAAATTTATTTACTTTAATTGGAGGCTAATTATCTTACAATTTTGTATTGGTTTTGCCATACATCAACATCATTCTTTTTTTTTCTGTCCAGGACCAGCAATTTCTACTAGTCCATCTTTCAGCTTGCTGTCCATTCCTTTGTATTACTTGTTCTACTTTTGATTTATTCTGGTTTATTTTTCATTTCAGTTACTTTCAAATCCCTTATGATTATACAGTGGAAGTGAAAAATAGATTTAAGGGTCTAGATCTGATAGATAGAGTGACTGATGAACTATGGAATGAGGTTCGTGACATTGTACAGGAGACAGGGATCAAGACCATCCCCATGGAAAAGAAATGCAAAAAAGCAAAATGGCTGTCTGAGGAGGCCTTACAAATAGTTGTGAAAAGAAGAGAGGTGAAAAGAAAAGGAGAAAAGGAAAGATATAAGCATCTGAATGCAGAGTTCCAAAGAATAGCAAGAAAAGATAAGGAAGCCTTCTTCAATGATCAATGCAAAGAAATAGAGGAAAACAACAGAATGGGAAAGACTAGAGATATCTTCAAGAAAATTAGAGATACCAAGGGGACATTTCATGCAAAGATGGGCTCGATAAAGGACAGAAATGGTCTGGACCTAACAGAAGCAGAAGATATTAAGAAAAGGTGGCAAGAATACACAGAAGAACTGTACAAAAAGGATCTTCACGACCCAGATAATCATGATGATGTGATCACTAATCTAGAGCCAGACATCTTGGAATGTGAAGTCAAGTGGGTCTTAGAAAGCATCGCTACGAACAAAGCTAGTGGAGGTGATGGAATTCAAGTTGAGCTCTTTCAAATCCTGAAAGATGATGCTGTGAAAGTGCTGCACTCAATATGCCAGCAAATTTGGAAAACTCAGCAGTGGCCACGGGACTGGAAAAGGTCAGTTTTCATTCCAATCCCAAAGAAAGGCAATGCCAAAGAATGCTCCAACTACCACACAATTGCACTCATCTCACATGCTAGTAAAGTAATGCTCAAAATTCTCCAAGCCAGACTTCAGCAATATGTGAACTGTGAACTTCCAGATGTTCAAGCTGGTTTTAGAAAAGGCAGAGGAACCAGAGATCAAATTGCCAACATCCGTTGGATCATAGAAAAAGCAAGAGAGTTCCAGAAAAACATCTATTTCTGCTTTATTGACTATGCCAAAGCCGTTGACTGTGTGGATCACAAGAAACTGTGGAAAATTCTGAAAGAGATGGGAATCCCAGACCACCTGACCTGCCTCTTGAGAAATCTGTATGCAGGTCAGGAAGCAACAGTTAGAACTGGACATGGAACAACAGACTGGTTCCAAATAGGAAAAGGAGTAATTCTGCTTTATTGACTATGCCAAAGCCGTTGACTGTGTGGATCACAAGAAACTGTGGAAAATTCTGAAAGAGATGGGAATCCCAGACCACCTGACCTGCCTCTTGAGAAATCTGTATGCAGGTCAGGAAGCAACAGTTAGAACTGGACATGGAACAACAGACTGGTTCCAAATAGGAAAAGGAGTATGTCGAGGCTGTACATTGTCATCCTGCTTATTTAACTTCTATGCAGAGTACATCATGAGAAACGCTGGACTAGAAGAAACACAAGCTGGAATCAAGATTGCCGGGAAAAATCTCAATAACCTCAGATATGCAGATGACACCACCCTTATGGCAGAAAGTGAAGAGGAACTAAAAAGCCTCTTGATGAAAGTGAAAGAGGAGAGTGAAAAAGTTGGCTTAAAGCTCCACATTCAGAAAACGAAGATCATGGCATCCGGTCCCATCACTTCATGGGAAATAGATGGGGAAACAGTAGAAACAGTGTCAGACTTTATTTTTCTGGGCTCCAAAATCACTGCAGATGGTGACTGCAGCCATGAAATTAAAAGACGCTTACTCCTTGGAAGGAAAGGTATGACCAAGCTAGATAGTATATTCAAAAACAGAGACATTACTTTGCTGACTAAGGTCTGTCTAGTCAAGGCTATGGTTTTTCCTGTGGTCATGTATGGATGTGAGAGTTGGACTGTAAAGATGGCTGAGCACCGAAGAATTGATTCTTTTGAACTGTGGTGTTGGAGAAGACTCTTAAGAGTCCCTTGGACTGCAAGGAGATCCAACCAGTCCATTCTGAAGGAGATCAACCCTGGGATTTTTTGGAAGAAATGATGCTAAAGCTGAAGCTCCAGTACTTTGGCCACCTCATGTGAAGAGTTGACTCATTGGAAAAGACCCTGATGCTGGGAGGGATTGGGGCCAGGAGGAGAAGGGGATGACCGAGGATGAGATGGCTGCATCACGGACTCAATGGACGTGAGTCTGAGTGAACTCCGGGAGTTGGTGATGGACAGGGAGGCCTGGCGTGCTGCGATTCATGGGGTCGCAAAGAGTCAGACGTGACTGAGCGAAAGAACTGAACTGAACTGATTCTTCATATCTGTTTTGTTGTTCTTTGTATTTTCTAACTCTTTGCTAAAAACTTCTAGCATCTCTCTCTGTGCATCCATTCTTCTCCCAACTTCTTTGATTATGTTTACAATCATTACCCAGAACCACTTCTGGGGTAGGTCACCTATCTCCACTTCACTCAGTTCTTCTTCTGGGGTTTTGCCTCGTCCCTTCATCTGGAATACTTTGCCTTGTCACATCATTTTGCCTAACTTGCTGTTTTTATTTTTATGAGTCTGGTAGCTCAGTTATGTTTCCCATCCTTGGAGAAGGAGTCTTTTGCAGGAGACATCATCCTAGCAGCACACTTCCCCGTGGTCACCAGAGCCATATGCTCTAGGGGTTCTCCTTAAGAGGTCTATCTGGGCCTTTCTCTTGTGGCAGGCTGACTCTTGTAAGTGGTCCAGCAAACTTGGTTAGTTCTTGGTCTATTTAGTTACCTGGTGTGTCTTGGGCCGAGGCTGCTGGCCAGTAGTTGGCAGAAGTGGGTCACCAGGCAGCTGACTACAGAATCACAGGGGATTCCAGGGTGTGCTGGCTTTCTGGTGGGTGCACTAAGCGTCCGGGGATGTTGCCTGGCCACTGATAAGTGAAGTCAGATCCTAGGGCAAGTTCCAGCCTACTGGTGCTGATGGGCAGAACCAAGTCTTGAAGTCAGGTTGCCAGGCCCCAGGGCTCCTAAAGCAGGTGTCAGATCACTGGTGGGTGAGGCCAGTTCCTGACAAACTTTCTGTGGGTCCTGAGTTTTCTTGAAACTTGTGCTGGCCTGCTATTGGGAGGGCCAGTTCGCAGACAGGCATTTTCTCATGGCTGGTGTGTGCATGCTCATGGGCAGAGATGTAGAGGCAGATAATGGGCTCAAGGGGTCTTCAGGAAGCCTATCTACTGATGGGTGGGAGTACGTTCATGCCTAATTAGCTGCTTGGCTAGAGGTGTCCCAACACTGGTGTCAAAATGGCCCTAGCCAGCACCAGTGTCCACGTGGTAGAACAAACTCCCCAAATAACTTCCACCAGCATCTATGTCCCCAGGGTAAGCTGCAGTGAGAGCAGGTGAACTCAGGGTCCTTCTAGTCTGCCATCTTGCACATTCTCTCCTAAACTTTTTTTTTTTTTTGAAGTATAGTTGATTTACAACGCTGTGTTAATTTCTGCTCTATAGTGATTCAGTTATACACATACACACACACACACACACAGAGTTTTTTGTGTTCTTTTCTCTTATTTTTTTGCACAGGATATTGAATATATTTCCCTGTGCTATACAGTAGGACCTTCTTGTTTATCCATCCTATTTTTAATAGCTAACATCTGCTAACCCAAAACTCCCACTCCATCACTCCCACCTTGAACCCCCTTGGCAACCCCAGATAGATTCTCTAGGTCTGAGTCTGCCAAAGTTAATTATTTTTAAAATTATTTATTTATTTATGTTTTTAATTGAAGGATAATTGTTTTACAATATTGTATTGGTTTCTGCCGTACATCAACATGAATCACCCACAGGTATACATATGCCCCCTCCCTCTTAAACCTCCCTCCTACTTCCCACCTCATCCCACCCCTCTAGATTGTCACAGAGTACCAGTTTGAGTTTCCTGAGTCACACAGTCAGTCCCCATTGGCTGTCCATTTTCATGTTGTAGTGTATATCTGTCCATGCTACTCTCTCCATTTGTCCTACCCTCTCCTCCTCTACCCCGAAACATAATTCTTAAACATTATTACTTTAGCCAGCTATTTTTCATCATAATTCAGGTATAATAAAGGCAGTATAAAAAGTAAAAGCCATGAAGAAGAGGAGGAGGAAGAGAGACTAAATCAGGTTCTAAACCAGGTTCTCACTTTAAAAATTAAAATAAATAAAAATGTAAAGGGAGACATCCCTGGTGACCCAGTGGTCCACTGCAAGGGGCCCAGGTTCAAACCCTGGTCCTGGAACTGTGATCCCCTAGGCTGCACGATACAACCAAAAATAAATATTAAAAAAAAATAAAAGGAGAAAGGAAAAAATTAATCTTTGCAATTTTGTAGAGAATCTATATAATAATCCTTAAAAATGGAAGTTAGTTAATAATTTATTTTACTCAATACAGTAATTTATTTTATTTATCACTGATTTTGAGATTATTTATATTCTAACATATTGCTTCAACCCTCTAAACCATTACAAGTTGTAGAATCTGCCATCCACTCCATCTGAACAAAAATTCTTCCATTTTTGTATCTCTTATATGTGGGTGGTATTGGTTAGTTCTTATAAGTTATTTTAAACACTAGCATATCATCAAAAATTGTCATTAAAAATAATAATAATATGTTCACCAAAGTATTTCTCAAGTACATGATTATCTATTTCCCAGAAAAAGAAACATTATTGTCTTAAGGCTAAAACTCACAAAGAAAGCCAAGATACATTCAAGTAAAGTTTCACTGAAAGGTTTATTTGCTCATCTTTGCAACTTTATTATGTTTATTGTGTAGGTGATATACTTTCAGAGCCTAGAATATAAAGCCATTTATTAGTAAGTTAACACTGTGGTAATTTATTCTATAAATGTTAATATTAAATATGTAATTGATTTTCTACAATATTCAGATTTTCAAGTTCTGCTAAATTCTCAAGCCACATTATTGTCAAATTAGGATACCTCTACACAGCTGTAAAATTTGAATTCTACTCTTTACAGAAGAAGATAAATTCTCTTGTCAAGCTCTAAATTAGAAAACACTCTACAGCTTTGGAGAAAGCCAATGGGATTCCAAATTTACAAAAGGCAACACATGCTGTGCATAATCCTACAGGAAAAGAAACCCAGATTTTTTTAATAGATAATATAATGCACAGAAATAAAGAGCAATCAATTTCAAGTTTGAAATAGAATTTCAAGAAAAAAGGAAATATCAGAACATATGGTAACTGGTAAGTAACTTACCCCTAGCTCCTTAAGGTAGAACATAAAATGGGAAAGGAGAGTCACTCAGAGAACTAAAGAAGCACCTCCAGAATCCTCACGATGAAAAAGATAATTAATTACTGAATATGCAATATTTCTGAACTGAAATGGAAATGACCAATCTCTTCCAAGCCCTTCACTGCACAAATGAGAAACTGAGGGGATGGGGCAAGGGATCAGGTAGATTTCATCATCAGCTGTGTTACTTTCAACAGAATTGATAATTTACTGAAGATTGATTGATAATTGATTCCAACAGTAATTGATTGTCTGCAGCAGTAATTAAGCAAAGGAGAAAAGGAAAGATACACCCATCTGAATGCAGAGTTCCAAAGATTAGCAATGAGAAATAAGAAAACCTTCTTCAGCGATCAATGCAAAGAAATAGAGGAAAACAACAGAAGGGGAAAGACTAGAGATCTCTTCAAGAAAATTAGAGATACCAAGGAAATATTTCATGTGAAGACGGGCTCAATAAAGCACAGAAATGGTATGGACCTAACAGAAGCAGAAGATATTAAGAAGAGGTGGCAAGAATACACAGAAGAACTGTACAAAAAAGCTCTTCATGACCCAGATAATCATGATGATGTGATCACTCACCTAGAGCCAGACATCCTGGAATGTGAAGTCAAGTGGACCTTAGAAAGTATCACTACGAACAAAGCTAGTGGAGGTGATGGAATTCAAGTTGAGCTCTTTCAAATCCTGAAAGATGATGCTGTGAAAGTGCTGCACTCAATATGCCAGCAAATTTGGAAAACTCAGCAGTGGCCACGGGACTGGAAAAGGTCAGTTTTCATTCCAATCCCAAAGAAAGGCAATGCCAAAGAATGCTCCAACTACCACACAATTGCACTCATCTCACATGCTAGTAAAGTAATGCTCAAAATTCTCCAAGCCAGACTTCAGCAATACATGAACCGTGAACTTCCAGATGTTCAAGCTGGTTTTAGAAAAGGCAGAGGAACCAGAGATCAAATTGCCAACATCCGCTGGATCATGGAAAAAGCAAGAGAGTTCCAGAAAAACATCTATTTCTGCTTTATTGACTATGCCAAAGCCTTTGACTGTGTGGCTCACAATGAACTGTGGAAAATTCTGAAAGAGATGGGAATCCCAGACCACCTGACCTGCCTCTTGAGAAATCTGTATGCAGGTCAGGAAGCAACAGTTAGAACTGGACATGGAACAACAGACAGGTTCCAAATAGGAAGAGGAGTACGTCAAGGCTGTATATTGTCACCCTGCTTACTTAACTTCTATGCAGAGTACATCATGAGAAACGCTAGGCTGGAAAAAGCACAAGATTGCCGGGAGAAATATCAATAACCTCAGATATGCAGATGACACCACCCTTATGGCAGAAAGTGAAGAGGAACTAAAAAGCCTCTTGATGAAAGTGAAAGAGGAGAGTGAAAAAGCTGGCTCCAAGCTCAACATTCAGAAAACAAAGATCATGGCATCCGGTCCCATCACTTCATGGGAAATAGATGGCGAGACAGTAGAAACAGTGTCAGACTTTATTTTTCTGGGCTCCAAAATCACTGCAGATGGTGACTGCAGCCATGAAATTAAAACATGCTTACTCCTTGGAAGAAAAGTTATGACCAACCTAAGTAGCATATTCAAAAGCAGAGACATTACTTTGCCAACAAAGGTCCATCTAGTCAAGGCTATGGTTTTTCCTGTGGTCATGTATGGATGTGAGAGTTGGACTGTGAAGAAAGCTGAGAACCAACGAATTGATGCTTTTGAACTGTGGTGTTGGAGAAGACTCTTGAGAGTCCCTTGGACTGCAAGGAGATCCAACCATTCCATTCTAAAGGAGATCAATCCTGGGTGTGCATTGGAAGGACTGATGCTAAAGTTAAGCTCCAGTACTTTGGCCACCTCATGCGAAGAGTTGACTCATTGGAAAATACCCTGATGCTGGGAGGGATTGGGGGCAGGAGGAGAAGGGGACAACAGAGGATGAGATGGCTGGATGGCATCACTGACTCGATGGACGTGAGTCTGAGTGAACTCCGGGAGTTGGTGATGGACAGCAAGGCCTGGAATGCTGCAATTCATGGGGTCGCAAAGAGTCAGACACGACTGAGAGACTGAACTGAACTCAACTGAGCAGTAATTGATAATCTGACTGGAGGGAAGGTTACAGTACCTGTCACTAGTGAATAACAAGAGTGGAAATATTAAACAGCATGTTTGGGAAATGGGTCAGAAAAAAATGGAAACAGTCTCTTTGGTTCTGTCACATCTTCTGAATGTTCTCTCTCATTACTTGAGTTGTGGCAAGGTCCTGCAATAACTCTAAAGCAAAATATTCCTGAGTTGTCCCAATTAGTGCAAGGAAGAAAAACAATCTCATCATAGTTTCCCTTCATTGATGATAACTGCGATAAACTGCTCACCACCTAGCCACCCTTCTGGATGGACACTTAAGCAGCCTGCAAGGTAATGAAGCTTGCAAAGAACAGCACTCACAGCAAGTCTGGTGGAATGGCTTAGGGGTGTTTGCTCGGCTCAGCTCTTGGTCGCTCAGCTGTGTACAACCCTATGAAATGCCATGGGCTGTAGCCAGCCAGGCTCCCCTGTCCACGAAGTTTTCCAGTCAGTAATATAAGAGTGGGTTGCGACTTCCTACTCTAAGGGATCTTCCCAGATCAGGGATTGAACCCACGTCTTCTGCATCTCCTGCACTGGCAGGTAGATTCTTTACCACTGTGCTACCTGCTGAGCTAACAGCTAACATCTTGAGAGCCTCCTATGTGCCAGGGGTTCTTCTAGGCTACATATGTGCATTTAAATCTCACAAAATTTTATGAGACTCATTATTCCCATTTTGTAGAAGAGGAAATTAAGGCACAGAGAACAGAATACACTGCAGAAGTTCCCAGGTAAAAGTGAGGTAACTGGAATTTGTGCATAGGAAAACTGTTTCAAAGCTCAATCCTCATCACTTGGGGTGAATAGAAACAGAATTTCTACCACTCCCCAGCAACCACCTCTACTCTTGACAGTGTGGACCCCTACATACCTATTGGTTCATCAAACATGTGCTGATCTGCCTCAAAATGTCAGGTACTATGTTTGACACTGGAGGGACAAGTAGAATGGAGGAGTCTAGCTTTAAGGGGGACAGTTGTCTATGAGACACACATAATACAACATTTATGGGAAAGCAAGGTAAGTACAGAGTCCCAGAGCAGAGCTATCAAAGGAGTCAGGAGGGAGGCCTCTCGGGGAACGTAGATAAGAGGGAGTGAAGTCTAACATGAGTTTAGATTAAGACATAGGAATTCAGTGAATTAAAAAGGGGCGGTAGGCATAAGAAGGAAAGATATCAAAGACAGACATGAAGGATGCTAAAGTTTTCAGAAAATGCTTTCAGGATGTCTTTTTAAGGTCAGAACAAACTGAACATCTAGGAAACAGTGGGTGAAGGGGCTCAAGGCAGAAGATGGCAAGGGAAAGCCCTGCGTGTCACTCAGGTCTCAGTCTTGTCTCTGACACCATGAGCAGAGTCATACATGAGAACGTTCAGATTTCAGAAGCACAGCTCGGTAGGTTAACTTTTTTTTTTCCTAATTCTGTAATACAACATACACTAAATACCTTAGCAGAACCACTTGACATCTTGCAAATCACTTCATATCTACAGAAGAGCCCAGGACATTACAATTCCTTGTATTTCCTTCAATAAAGACCACAAATACATTGCATGTAGTATGTCAGCAGACAATCAATAGTGAGTAAAGGAAAAACATCCTTTGTAAGCTATTAACTTTTATCATCTGCTATCCCTTTAGAGCAGCTGCTTGATCTGTTTGCCCCTCTCATGAGTCATCAATGGTAAAGATTGGAGATCTCTTCAAGAAAACTAGAGATACCAAGGGAATATTTCATGCAAAATGGCTCAATAAAGCACAGAAACAGTACAAACCTAACAGAAGCAGAAGACATTAAGAAGAGGTGGCAAGAGTACATAGGAGAACTACACAAAAAAGATCTTAATGATCCAGATAACCACGATGGTAGAATCTCTCACCTGGAGCCAGGCATCCTGGAATGTGAAGTCAAGTGGGCCTTAGAAAGCATTACTATGAACAAAGCTAGTGGAGGTCATGGGATTCCAGTTGAGCTGTTTCAAATCTTAAAAGATGATGCTGTGAAAGTGCTGCAGTCAGTATGCCAGCAAATTTGGAAAACTCGGCAGTGGCCACAGGACTGGAAAAGGTCAGTTTTCATTCCAATCCCAAAGAAAGGCAATGTCAAAGAATGTTCAAACTATCACACAGTTGCACTCATCTCACACGCTAGCAAAGTAATGCTCAAAATTCTCCAAGTTAGGCTTCAATACTACGTGAACCAAGAACTTCCAGATGTTCAAGCTGGATTTAGAAAAGGCAGAGAAACTAGAGATCAAATTACCAACATTCGTTGGATCATAGAAAAAACATGGGAGTTCCAGAAAATCATATACTTCTACTTTATTGACTATGCCAAAGCCTTTGACTGTGTGGATTACAATAAACTGTGGAAAATTCTGAAAGAGATGGGAATACCAGACCACCTTACCTCCTGAGAAATCTGTAGGTAGTTCAAGAAGCAACAGTTAGAACTGGACATGGAACAATGGACTGGTTTCAAATTGGGAAAGGAAATTGTCAAGGATGTATATTGTCACCCTGCTTATTTAGCTTATATGCAGAGTACATCATGTGAACTGCCAGGGTGAATGAAGCACAAGCTGGAATCAAGATTGCTTGGAAAAATACCAATAACCTCAGATATACAGATGACACCACCCTTATGAAGGAGAAGAGGAACTAAAGAGTGTTGATGAAAGTGAAAGAAAAGCATGAAAAAGCTGGCTTAAAATTCAACATTTAAAAGACTAAGATCATGGCATCTGGTCCCATCATATCATGGCAATAGATGGGGAAACAATGGAAACAGTGACAGACTTTATTTTCTTGGGCTCCAAAATCACTGCAGATGGTGACTGCAGCCAGGAAAGTAAAAGATGCTTGCTCCTTGGAAGAAAAGCTATGACCAGCCTAGACAGCATGTTAAAAAGCAGAGACATTACTTTGCCAACAAAGTCCGTCTAGTCAGAGCTATGTGTTTTCCAGTAGTCATGTATGGATGTGAGCATTAGACCATAAGGAAAGCTGAGCACTGAAGAACTGATGCTTTTGAACTGTGGTGCTGGAGAAGACTCTTAAGAGTTCCTTGGGTTGCAAGGAGATCCAACCAGCCCATCCCAAAGGAAATCAATCCTGAATATTCATTGGAAGGACTGATGCTGAAGCTCCAATACTTTGACCACTTGATGTGATGAACTGAGTCATTAGAAAAGACCTGATGCTGGGAAAGATTGAGGGTAGGAGGAGAAGGGGACAGAGGATGAGATGGTTAGATGGCATCACGAACTCAATGGACATGAGTTTGAGCAAGGTCCGGGAGCTGGTGATGGACAGGGAAGCCTTGCACACTGCAGTCCATGGGGTCATAAAGAGTCAGAAACGACTGAGTGACTGAACTCAACTGACTCTTAGAAGGACTGATGCTGAAGCTGAAGCTCCTGTACTTTGGCTACCTGATGCAAAGAGCCAGCTCATTGGAAAAGACTCTGATCCTGAGAAAGACTGAGGGCAGGAAGAGAGAGGGACCACAGAGGACGAGATAGCTGGATGGCATCATTGACTCGATGGACATAAGTTTTGAGCAAACTCCAGGAGGCAGTGAAGGGTGTGCTGCAGCCCATGGGTCGTAAAGAGCCAGACACAACTCAGCAACTGAATAAGAAGAGGAGAAGCTCAGTAGGTTAAGGACACAACTTCATTTCACCTCCAAGTCCTACTGCCCCAGAAAGATAGTGCTAAGTCGTGCCTGACTTGTGATCTCATGAACTGTAGCCCACCAGGTTCCTTTGTCCATGGGACTCTCCAGGCAGAACACTGGAGTGGGTTGCCATATCTTCTCTAGGGAAACTTCCAACTCAGGAATTGAACCCAGGCCTCCCGCATTGCAGGCAGATGCTTTACTGACTGAGCTACATGGGAAGCCTCCAAGAGAAGAGTAAAAACAGTATGTGAACTCCATGGCTTTTTGCACATTCATACCTCAAATTGTAACTGTTTTCCAGATGCCTGCTGGTTTTTACTCTTAAAACTGTCAGAACAGTTTCTCCTTTTTTTTTAATTTCTAAAACTAAAATGTCTAATTTGTTTCCTCTGAGCTAGGGGGAGTTTCTGTAAAATGAAAATATACTTTCCAGAAGAATTCTTCTGTCTTCCACTTAACACATAATGGGGAACACCTTGCCAAAAACAGCACCCATTTCCCATGCTTCCACAGGGGGATGACTGGGTCTCCTCCTTCCCAACTACCCCTACCCCCCCCCACCACCACCACCCCACCTCCAGAGTTACTGCACCAATGTGTTGATAATCCACCTAAGAACATTCAGAGTCTGAGGTAAACTTCAAGGAAGACTAATAACCTATGTTTCCAGAGCACAACCACCTCTTTCTGTCTCCCCTTGAACCCCTCTTTTTCTTACTCTGGTCTCCACTGTGGTTGTTTACCTGTCTTGTAAATTGTTGTTTTGTAGGTCTGTAATTAACATGTGACTTCACATCACTTATTGCCTTAGAGTTTAGAAGGAATGCACTTTTCCCCAACTCTTTAATATGTCTAAGGCACTCTCTCTCATGCAATTCAAGTTGCTTGTTTTCATGTCTCCATCACTGTTCCTTCAAAATTACATCCCCTACCCCTTTCTTTGATCTGACCAATTCTTTTATTACTCTCTGAACTTGTCTATGTCATGACACAAGTGAGTAACCCCTCAAGCACCATCAACCAGGCTACATTACTTAATCACACGTGTTCCCTTGATGTGCCTCTAAATAAAGAAGTATCTGAAACTAACAATAAACTGTACAAGCAGTCATTGTATAAAGAGCACTATAAGGATATTCTGAAAGGAGAACCAATAGAAAAGAATACTCAGTTCCTCAATGAAGTTTGCGATCCAGTCAGGCACTGAGAGGACTGATCAAAGCAGGATCCTGGGGGAAAAGTTTTAAGCCAATTTCAAAGAAGATTAAAACTGGACTGAGTTCAAATCGTACACATTTTCCTGATCTTTCAGAATTTATTTGCATACAATGTAAAGGGTAAGAGAATACAAATTTTGTTTAATTTCTTCATTATCTAACACTCTGTAACAGATGTGACTGTTTTCAATAAATACCGTAATGTGTAGGAAGACCCAACTTTCAATTTCCTGATGTCTATCCAAAGTTAGAATTTTCAAAGGTCAGATTTCATTCTATTTACCTTTCAGCTAGTCCATTTACATCAGAAAGATGTTGAGAGTCTTAGGACAATACTTTGAAGCACATATTTTATGTGCTTCATATTTTATATGTAACTTCAAAAGCAAAAAATAAGCTAAAAACTGGGCAGTAACCAACTGAACTACCATAAATTAATCTTTAACATAGGAGTAAACATTTTTAGAGATTATAATTGACATTTGGCTATTTGCATATTGTAGCATGTAAATGAATTTACAGTTTAAATAGTATTTCAAATGCCAAAGAATAAAAGAATACAGACAGTCCTGTTTCTGTCTTACGACATAACTCTTTAGCTAGGACAGCTTTCAAATCATATTGATGGCTTAGTCATTAAATCATGTTAGACTCTTGAGACCCCGTGGACTCTAGCCCACCAGGCTCCTCTCTCCATGGGATTCTCCAGGCAAGAATACTGGTTGGGTTGCCATTTCATCCTCCAGGGGATCTTCCCAACCCAGGAATCGAGCCCAGGTCTCCTGCATTGCAGGCAGACTTTTTACCGACTGAGCTACAAGGGAAGCCCCTCAAATTGTACTATTTGAATTCAAATAATCAATAAGTGGGGTCTAAAGAAAGTAGCTTTGTTTTAAAACTTGCTAACCCATGGGCCTTGGGTGACAGCCCTGGAGGTGACAGCGGGTCTCTCCATGTGCACAGAGAACTCCTGCGCCTTCCACCCTTCCCAGCTAAGAAGAGGCATTAGGAATCATGGGCCTTGTCAAGGGATATGGAGTTCTCAGAATTACAGAAAGTACAGGAATTACAGGAAGTACAGTTCTCAGAAGTACAGGAAGAGAGAAAAACTCAAAACCAATTCAGTGTACTCCAGAGCGCTTGAATGGAGAAAACAGGTGCCTGAAGAGAACAGGGTGAACACACCAGCCACATCACCTCCATGGAGGGACCAACCCTCTGTGCTCCTCATGTCCATCAACACAGGGCAAACCAGCCAGAAGCCTCTCATTTCCTCTGCAAGGGCAGCTGACAGACAGACAGACTGCTGTCTAGTAACTAGAAGCAAGGCCCATTACATGGAAGACAGAGCTGTACATTTTTCAAGAGTAGTGAAGCACTAAAGTTTGAGAAATGGACACAATTTAGCAGAAAGTTAAACATGTATCTTTGATCCACTCAGCTTCAATCTAAGCTTCTAAAACAAATCTTGACGTCAGACTCTTATGTAAGGTATAAATAGGATAACGTAAATTTCTTACCTCATCATTGGATGATTCTGGCATGAGATGGTATTAAATAGTCATAGGAAAATTACATGTGTGAAAGTCTAGATTTTATCATAGTGGAGAGAACATGAGGTACAAAGTCAAACCTCTTGTTCAAATCATGACTCTTACTTTCTATCAATTTTTGACCTAAAGCAAGTTAATTTATATAAATGTCACTTTCCTATCAGTTAAATATGAATTAATGAAAATGACTTTAAAGGGTTATTATAAGAATTGCCTAAGATAATACAGTAAAATAACAGGTGCACAGTGCACAGGTTTCTAGTTTCCCATATCCCTCTTAGGGCTGTTATTTCAGGTTTTATGAAACAGACATATCATCTCAGAAAAGAACCCGTCCTCAAGTAAACTAATGACAAAGAGCCAGTGACTCCAAGAGTAAATGATGTCACTACTGAGTGCTTGATTCAACTGCCTCCCAATTAATTTGCTGCATTTTGTAGTTTCTAGATACTTCATTGGCAACAAGAAAATGAGAAGGTATGGAATTTAAATTAGTCTGTTTTGCTTATGAGTTTCCAAGCTATAACATCAGGTGTTTTAAAATTACCCAGTTCATCAGGTTTTCCACATACTATTGGTTCAAAGCTCAAGAAAAATGGAAAATCACTATAATTTTATACACACACATGAATATCTACCTTATCTTATTCTATATGAAATCTTAATACACAGAGCAATGTTGTATGTGTTGATAGTGTAGAATACTTTTTGTTCAGGTTTTCTTTGGGATTATCAGTGTAACAGAATTCAATACTATGCACTCTGAACTAGATAATAACTAGAAAAATCTAACATATTGTCTCAAATTACAACTTAGTCATGACAAAAAACTGCTGCAAGAATAATGAGATATTTTGAGGGCACAAATTTTTCTGATTATTTCTTTTTACTTCTCTTTACTGTATTCACTCTTGGCTAATCACTAAACTTAGCATCACTGACTCAATGGACATGAATTTGAGCAAACTCCAGGAGATAGAGGAGGACAGGGAAGCCTGGTGTGCTGCAGTCCATGGGGTCACAAAGAGTTGGACATGACTTAGTAACTGAACAACTACAAGGTAATGAACTTCCAGCTGAGTCCACCAGACCTCTCCAAGTACTCCAGCCTGACAGAGGTCTCTGCTCTTAAAAAAAAAAAAAATAAGCTGGGAAAACCTGCTTTATGACATTATTCTTAAAGAGTATCTTTACTCTTATTAAAGTGACCTGCCTAGCTATATTTCTGAAAAGCACCAGAGGATTTATAAAATGAAATTCTCAACCAATTTATATCTCCATTTCTCCTCCAGGAGGAGCAAACTTCCATGTATGCTGCAGGGCTGCTTTTTTTGAAAAGAGGAGTCAATTTATACTTGGAAAAGTTCTCAAAAATCATCAGATTCTTTGATTTTTACAGAGAAGAACACCATATCCCAGATAGTAGCCATCACTAACCAGAAATTGACCTGGGTCTGGAAAATGGGCAAGAGCCATGTAATTTTCTATTTAGACTCCCCTCCAGAGAACATGCTTCATGCTCATAATTTTTAATACTAAGTTATTTTCAAATTATAGTTGGAAAACATATAAACAAATTTTAAAAATGATTTTATATCAAAAAGAATAACTTATAACCCCAATTACTATTCCATACAAATGTTTCTTATTTTTGCAGGAAGTGCATTTTGGTGCAAGAAAAAGAAGACATTAGATTTGACTTCTTTAGTAACAGAAGAAGAAAGTTTCCATGGAAATTAAACAGACACTAACTAATGTTTCATTCACCAAATCAACTTAAGAATATAATTTGATTTTCAAAAAGCTCTGGACATTAAAAAAAATCATATCCATATGACTATTAGTTCAACCAGGCATATTTCCACTCGACACCTGAATGGCCACTATTTCCTAGTGGAGCCAACAGTTGTGGCCCAGTTCTCTGGCCGGATGTGGAATGATATAGGTTCTGAGGAGCTTGTGCCCAGAGCCACTTCAAGGCTGATTTCCTTGGCCAAGTCTGAATGGAAGAAAACACCCACCCACCTGCCTGGAGTCCCCTGCAGGCTGAGAAACACAGGTGGCCTGGATGGCTGGGCAAATGGAAGATAAGGCAGACAAACATGAGAGAAAAGGATCCCACAGCCTAATTAAGTCTTCTTACCTGCTGAGCAGCATCTGAACTTTTTTTCGGAGTTTCTAAAACAGCAGATTGAGAGTCTGGGTTGAAAAGGAAGAAGACAGGCAATATGTTAAAGAGCAGATTTTCCCATTTCTTTGATCAGAAAATGAGACTAACTACAATATACCTTCAACCACAATAAGCACCCAAACACCCAGGCTACTTTCCAGCTATACTTCCATACTATGAGGACATGCCCACTTTTCAGTACATAAAACACACAAGATGACACACTCATGTCATTAGGTGTTTTTAAAATTAGATTAGCACTATGCCCTTCTTTACAATCAGTCATGATTACTTATCTCAATAGCTAGTTTCTATTTTGTGCCAGGAAGTGTCTGCTAAGACAGTCACTGCTCATATTATTCTCTTAAGTCTGTACAGTGATGGAAGCCAACTCCCTAGCCTGGAAGGATGGGGTCCTGGGCACCTTATCTGACTGTTGACAGCTGACCTTGCACTTTCAACAAGAGATGATGTGCCCTCACTAAGAGGCACTCAGTGATGGTCATCTGAGACAGAATCTATGGGACTGCAGCTTCTTCATGCTGGAAAACCTAAGGGATAGCCAGGGCTACATTTCCTTCTGTTTTTTAAGCTATGGGATGCTTTCTGTGAAGCTCACAAAAATAAAAACATAAGAGAGCCTCCAGGAACTACCAGCAATCATGGATTGGAGTTTGAGAACGACTTCTCCTGTTCATCCTTGCATCGCAGTGAGGAACTGAGGCCCAGACACAGCTGGTAGGGAGACACAGAAGAGTCTGTCTCCCCACTGTCCCATTGCTCCCCATCCCAGACTGGCACACAGACCTCCTGACAACACGCAGAAGTCACTCTGGGGGATACCTCAGACTTTAGTAATTTAGCAGCATTTTAGTTCACATATGTGACAATGCACATAAAAAGTAAAAGGTGTTCATGGTTTAAATCATACAATGTATTGTTAACCTTCATTGAAAGTTCTTTCACTTGGATTAAAGCATGGTCTCCACCTGGGCCCCACAAGCCTCCTTTGGCCTTCTCCTCTCCCACCACCCCAACCTCTGTGCTGTCCCCACCTGCTAAGCACACTCTGGCCACACCAGCATTCCTGCTGCCCTGTGCATACAGTCCTGCCCCCTCCAGGGGATCTGGGTACCTGGGGATCTCTGCACACACACCCTCCCTCTCCCTGCTCCATGGAGCACCCCATTCCCTGTTGCTCTCTCCACAAAGTCGATCCTCAAACAAAATGCTATAGAATTCACTTGTTTGCTGACTTATGTCTCTAACTTACTTGACTAAATCAAACTCTATAAAGACGACACTTTGTATATTCTTTTCCTTACTGACTCCTCAGCACCTAGAACAGTGCCTGACACACAGTAGATGTGTAAAATATTTGTTGAGTGTTATGGGAGGGGGTGAAAGGTGAGGCCAAGGAATGATGAAACCATGGAAGCAAAGCAGGAGCCCCAGGAGAGCAGGCGCTGGGCAGGGCACAGGTCGCCATGCCGTTGCTAGGGCTGGACCTAAGCTCAGGGTACATCTTTCAGAACAAAATCACTGAGAACAGCATGGCATGATCACTCACCAACAGGTATCACTGTGGCAACAATACTAACAAGCAGCTTTAACACACAAGTGTTTTCCCAAATACGATATTTCACTAAGTTAATCAAAAGATTTGTCTCTTATACTGACAGATCTCTATTTTGAACTCAACATAAGAGCTGGCCATTTTTGAAGAAAGATCTTTAACATCAAAGCAAGGAAAGTTAATATTAAAACAAATCCAGGCTCTAGAACACTTCTGTTTTCTGCTGGTTTTAGTCACCTTCAAATCCTCCAAAACACAACAGACTTGACCAGACCCTGGGGCTTTGTAGAAACGACGACATTTTCTCTTCCTTGTCTGTCTATGCAGGTGATGCAGGCAGAGCCCACAGAGTCTCCAGGGGGGGTCACAAACAGCCTTTCCCTTAGAGACACATACAGTGTTTCCCGTTTCTTTAAAAAATATATAGTCCTATGGCACATGACCTGCTCCAAAAAGCAAACCTCTGGATTCTGATGGTAAAAAGAATGTCACCACCTCACCAAAACAAAGAACTCCAGAGTGTTATCAATATTCCACTGTTTTGAACACCTACATCTCAACTTTGATCTGAACTGAGTTCATCTTCTCACCTTCACCTCTTTCACCACTTCCTTGAATCAGTGTGTTACGATGCCTAGGAGAAATTTATATGTCAAAATATTCTCTTCAAGATCATAAGCTGGAGCACAGGAGTTCTAGAGGGTCAAGATTTTAAGGTGAAAGAAATGTACAGAATTACTACAAATAAGGGGGAACAAATGAGAATAATCAAGAGAAGAAAAACAAATGTCGAGGAGAAGGAAAACAGAGAATAAGAAGGAAAAAGAAGGAAAGGGAAGCAAAAGAGCAAAAGGAAGCATGAAAACTCACAAAGGGCTGCCCACTGAGGGACGACACAGGCTGGGCTGTGCCCAGTGACGGGTTTCTGAGCACCAGGCCGGTCAGGAGCCTGTGGGCAGGTCGGGGAGAAACCCACCGGGTTCCAGTGTCCTCAGAGTGTGGACCCCTCGTGCAAACTACCAGGGCACTGGCCTCCCACCCCTCTTCCCAGAACCGGGGAGCTTTTCAGAACTGCCTTCTGTCAGCCCTGCACCCACAGACAGCCCTTCTTCATCGTCAGGATGGGTGTTTTCAGAGTGACCCAGGGAGAGCTCTCAAGAGCACATCTCAAACTGCCAACTCGTCCACCCACCCTTCCTAAGGATCAAGAAACTCAGTTTAGTTCAGTTCAGCTGCTCAGTCATGTCTGACTCTGCCACGCCATGGACTGCAGCATGCCAGGCTTCCCTGTCCATCCCCAAACTTCACAAAAATTTCTGGGCACTCTACAATTCCAAATATGCTTCAGAAATGATCTCTTTATCATCACAAATAAGCCAGTGACTTACAAAACAAAACACACCTGGATGAGGTTTACATTTGTAGAGAGGACAGGAAGAAAAAGGGTAGAATATGCTAGGAATGGAACATAAATCAAATATCCTTCAAAATACAGAAAATACACCTTCTGAAAATGAACTAAGCAGTTTCTCAAAACTTTTTACATTTTAATGAAAAATGTGCTCATATAAAATTACTAAATTATAGCTTCTTTAATGATCAATTTGATTCAAATCTAATCAATTTAATTGAAAGAAAATTCATTATATTTCATTTAAATACCATGACTTATGATTAGCAGCCTAACCAATGGTTGATGTCTTTACTCTGAGATGCCATGTCCTTACACAGATGAAGATGGGGTTAAAAATGTAATTTCCCTAAAAGAGTCAACCCTGTATTCTGCTTATTTGATTATTTAATAATCTGGATCTGACCCTCGTTGCCAACAAAGGATGTCCACAGAGAGGCATCAGCCTGCATATATGAGGGGAAAATGTGAGCTGATTTAAAAAAATAAATAAACAAACAAAATAAGACTGAACATGAAGAATCATCTCCAGGAGACATGGTTGATCTGCTTGAGAGCATTTTATTCCTGAGTCAGGTGGCAGGCTGAGAGATAAACATCATCAAACCACCCTGGCCCCTTACAGAATCTATGCTTTTCCTCAAGTGAACACAGATTAAAGCATCAGGAAAAACCTGGCAATGAGCTGAGAATGCACTTCACACTATATTTCATCCCACAGAAGCTCCTTTATTTAGAAGCCGTAGAAACACTTCTTTTGGATACTAAAGGACAGAAGAGTTGTCCTTCTGAGATTATTGCTTTTTGTCTCACAGACATAGGACATTATCCAGCTGTGTTCCCACTTCCCTTTCTACCTTAAACTTGAGGGATAAATGTCAACCACCTTTAAAAACTGCAAGTCCTTCTGAAAGTCATTTCAGCATGCTGGTTCACCTCAGTGCTATACTCAGTTCCTTTCCATCGAATCTATTTCCTTCTATCATCTTTTTGTACACCTCACATATTCATAAGCTGCTCTGATATCTTTTTGGAGCCAAGGTGGATTACCATTCTTTCAGCCAGCAAGTAAACACAGGTTTTAGGATTCCTATACAAAAAGTTTGTCATGTTTCTAGCAGCTATCCTTCTATATTTTCCTCCAGGATTTTCTGTGACAAAATTGCTTTTCTAAAATCAGTCCTCTGTTCAATCTCTTGACCATTCACATTTTTAAGGAAAGATAATGGACCTGGACTTCCTTGGTGTTTCAGTGGTTAAGAATCCACTTGCTAATGCTGGGGACAGGAGTTCTATCCCTGGTTCAGGAAGATTCTACATTCCAAGGGACAAGTCCACAAGCTGCAATGACTGAAGCCAGAGTGCCTAGAGCCCATGCAGATGTCTTTACTCTGAGATGCCATTCCTTACACAGATGAAGATGGGGTTAAAAATGTAATTTCCCTAAAAGGAGTCAACCCTGTATTCTGCTTATTTGATTATTTAATAATCTGGATCTGACCCTCGTTGCCAACAAAGGATGTCCACAGAGAGGCATCAGCCTGCATATATGAGGGGAAAATGTGAGCTGATTTAAAAAAATAAATAAACAAACAAAATAAGACTGAACATGAAGAATCATCTCCAGGAGACATGGTTGATCTGCTTGAGAGCATTTTATTCCTGAGTCAGGTGGCAGGCTGAGAGATAAACATCATCAAACCACCCTGGCCCCTTACAGAATCTATGCTTTTCCTCAAGTGAACACAGATTAAAGCATCAGGAAAAACCTGGCAATGAGCTGAGAATGCACTTCACACTATATTTCATCCCACAGAAGCTCCTTTATTTAGAAGCCGTAGAAACACTTCTTTTGGATACTAAAGGACAGAAGAGTTGTCCTTCTGAGATTATTGCTTTTTGTCTCACAGACATAGGACATTATCCAGCTGTGTTCCCACTTCCCTTTCTACCTTAAACTTGAGGGATAAATGTCAACCACCTTTAAAAACTGCAAGTCCTTCTGAAAGTCATTTCAGCATGCTGGTTCACCTCAGTGCTATACTCAGTTCCTTTCCATCGAATCTATTTCCTTCTATCATCTTTTTGTACACCTCACATATTCATAAGCTGCTCTGATATCTTTTTGGAGCCAAGGTGGATTACCATTCTTTCAGCCAGCAAGTAAACACAGGTTTTAGGATTCCTATACAAAAAGTTTGTCATGTTTCTAGCAGCTATCCTTCTATATTTTCCTCCAGGATTTTCTGTGACAAAATTGCTTTTCTAAAATCAGTCCTCTGTTCAATCTCTTGACCATTCACATTTTTAAGGAAAGATAATGGACCTGGACTTCCTTGGTGTTTCAGTGGTTAAGAATCCACTTGCTAATGCTGGGGACAGGAGTTCTATCCCTGGTTCAGGAAGATTCTACATTCCAAGGGACAGTCCACAAGCTGCAATGACTGAAGCCAGAGTGCCTAGAGCCCATGCCCCACAATAAGAGTAGCCACTGCAATGAGAAGCCCCAGGGCCACAAGTAGAGAAAGTCTGCACATAGCAACAAAGACCCAGCCCAGCCAGAAATAAATAAACAAAACAAAATTTTTAAAAGAATTTATTGAAACAAACAAAGAAAGGGACTTTCCTAGTGGTCCAGTGGCTAAGACTCCGTGCTCCCACTGCAGGGGGTCCAAGTTTGATCCCTGGTTGGGGAACTAAAGATCTCACATGTGGCAATGAAGATCCTATGTGCTGCAACTAAGACCAGGAACAGCCAAATATATATATATATATATATATATATATATATACACACTTTTAAATGTTTTTAAAAAGGAAGATAACAGCCTTGATTTTCTAAAGATGCACCAAGAATGATCAAGTCACTCTTCACACCTTGACCCTGTTCTCCACAAATTCAAAACTAAAATCAAGTCTCTCTTTGCGTAAATCTATCAGGTAACCTTTGAAGCTTGGTGATGAGCCCTTAAAATGGTCCTCGGGCTCTTTCAGCACACACAGAATTCCATCAAATATAATACTTGCATTCATGTGCTGAGTAGATATTTTATTAATATTTATATCTTTTTCAACAAAAGATCTTCATTTATTCACTCAATATTTAAGTATGTACTGTATCCAAAGGTCTTGAAATGTTAGGAGTCTACACAGAAGACACATAGTAGATACAAATCAAATCTAACCCTATATAACTCACATGATAGAGATATGAATAAAGTGCCAGGAGGCTCCAGAAAAACCATCATGGTGGGGGTGGGTTACATCAAATAAGGGAAACGAAGAGAGAGAAGATAAGGAGAAAAGATAACTGAAAAGGATCTCTTATTAACGTTTCTGCTACAAACTTCTGGAGCAAGCACATTGCTCTCTAACTTCCTTTCTAGCCTCTCCTTCTAGGAGACTTCACTCTACGGACTTCAGATGGTCAGCCTCAGCACCTCAGGCCCTCTGTGGAGGCAACACAAAGACACTGTAGGAACTGAAGATCCTCAAGAACCCACAACCCCTGAGGGCTCACTGCAGCCTCTGCACCTAGATTCACATAGAGGAGGGTCCGTTTCTTCACCAGTAGATGAAGGTGGAAAAAGCCAGTTTCACAACATGGATTGTGGAAAAACAGAAATGCAGTCCCCGAGAAAGGCAGAAAAGGCAGCACCACGAATCAGAACTAGCCTGCCATGCGGATTAGTAGGGCTTCCCAGGTGGCACTAGTGGGAAAGAATCTGCCTGCCAATGCAGGAGACAAGGGAGCCCCAGTTTGATCCTTGGGTTGGGAAGAGGGCAATGGAAACCCACTCCAGTATTCCTGCCTGAAGAATCCCTTGGACAAGGAGACTGGGGGATACAGTCCGTAAGTTCACAAAGAGTCAGACATGACTGAAATGACTTAGCACGCACACATGGGGATTAGTAACCAGCGTAAAGTAATTAACCTCCAATTAAAATAAATAAATTTATATCAAAGCATCCACAAAAAAATAACAAAAAAGAACAAGAGCCAAAAGGCAAAAAAAAAAGTGAAAGAAAAACCAAGTTGTCAATTTTCTAAGATGGAATCACAAGTCTTTCTTCTTCAGAAAGAAAAATAATCAGTGAGTTCTTTTATTTTAAAACAAAGCTGAAAGGGACCACATGCTGCAAACAGCAATTTTAGCTGTGAAGTCACTACACAGATCACAGTCAAGTACACTGGAAATAGTTTGTCACTATTAATAATCACATTATCAATATTTGCAATTAATATCTATTTTTTCAAAAAATGTACGGTCTATGCATGGTTTTCACTGTTACTGACATCCTCACTTGCCTGCTTATGATTGGGAGGGTGAATGGTCCCAGAATGAGAATGCCCTGCAGAATCCTGCAGAATCACAGTAGGAAAAGTTTAGGAAGGGCCATTAGGCCATTATGGACAAAACAGTTATTGAGCTCTTGGGTTTATTAACAGATCAGCTGGATAAAAATAATTACTACATTATACTATTTGCTACTTATCTCCATCATCCTCTTTAAGAATACACATTTTAAAAGGAGACAAGTTGTTATATTAAAAATTGCTACTCTGGCATTTCACAAGTTATATCAAATAACAAAGAAAAAATTAGTTTGCAAACTTCTTGGCCTCAATCCCAACTATCATCTCTTATCAAACTAAAATTTTTATCATATTATCACTAATTAACTTTCTGTCTAGCATTCCTCCAGTTTACAAAAAAAAATCAGTAACATAAAATGCTTAATAACTTTTTAAAACTGCCCTAAAATTTTAGAGGATAATATAAATGTTTCAGTTAAAGTTGGGAAGCTCACCCTAGGGATGAAAAAAAATGAAAACATCACCCTCATCACTGGTGTAAAACACAAGATATGAACAATTGTTAAAATATCTCTCAGTGAAATTGATTGATTCTACTGTAGCTACACCTAGCTATTTCCTAACCAGTAAGTAATTTCCAGAAAAACATCTACTTCTGCTTTATTGACTACACCAAACCCTTTGACTGTGTGGATCACAACAAACTGTGGAAAATTCTTAAAGAAATGGAAATACCAGACCACCTTACCTGCCTCCTGAGAAATCTGTATGCAGGTCAAGAAGCAACAGTTAGAACTGGACATGGAACAACGGACTGGTTCCAAATTGGGAAAGGAGTATGTTAAGGCTGTATATTATCACCCTGCTTATTTAACTTATATAGAGTACATCATGTGTAATACTGGGCTGGATGAAGCGCAAGTTGGAATCAAGATTTCTGGGAAAAATATCAGTAATCTCAGATATGCAGATGACACCATCCTTATGGCAGAAAGGGAAGAAGAACTAAAGAGACTTTTGATGAAAGTGAAAGAGAGTGAAAAAGCTGGCTTAAAATTCAACATTCAGAAAACTAAGATCATGGCATCTGGTCTCATCAGTTCAGTTCAGTTCAGTCGCTCAGTCATGTCTGACTCTTTGCGACCCCATGAATCCCAGCACGCCAGGCCTCCCGTCCATCACCAACTCCCAGAGTTCACTCAAACTACATCCATCGAGTCAGTGATGCCATCCAGCCATCTCATCCTCGGTTGTCCCCTTCTCTTCCTGCCCCCAATCCCTCCCAGCATCAGAGTCTTTTCCAATGAGTCAACTCTTCGCATGAGGGGACCAAAGTACTGGAGTTTCACCTTTAGCATCATTCCTTCCAAAGAACACCCAGGGCTGATCTCCTTTAGAATGGATTGGTTGGATTTCCTTGCAGTCCAAGGGACTCTCAGGAGTCTTCTCCAACACCACAGTTCAAAAGCATCAATTCTTCGGTGCTCAGCCTTCTTCACAGTCCAACTCTCACATCCATACATGACCACTGGAGAAACCATAGCCTTGACCAGACGGATCTTAGTCAGCAAAGTAATGTCCCTCCTTTTGAATATACTATCTAGGTTGGTCATAACTTTTCTTCCAAGGAGTAATCATCTTTTAATTTCATGGCTGCAGTCACCATCTGCAGTGATTTTGGAGCCCCAAAAAATAAAGTCTGATACTGTTTCCACTGTTTCCCCATCTATTTCCCATGAAGTGATGGGACCAGATGCCATGATCTTCGTTTTCTGAATGTTGAGCTTTAAACCAACTTTTTCACTCTCCTCTGGTCGCATCACTTCATGGCAAATAGATGGGGAAACAATGACAGACTTCATTATCTTGGGCTCCAAAATCACTGCAGATGGGGACTGCAGCTACTTTCTCCTTAGAAGAAAATATGACCAACCTAGACTGCATATTAAAAATCAGAGTCATTACTTTGCTGACAAAGGTCTGTCTAGTCAGAGTCATGGTTTTTCCAGTAGTCAGATATGGATATGAGCATTGGACTAGAAAGAAAGCTGAGCACTGAAGAATTGATGCTTTTGAACTTTGGTGTTGGAGAAGACTCTTGAGAGTCCCTTGGACTGCAAGGAGATCCAACCAGTCCATCCTAAAGGAAATCAGTCCTAAATGTTCATTGGAAGGACTGATGCTGAAGCTGAAACCCAATACTTTGGCCACCTGATGCAAAGAACTGACTCATTTGAAAAGACCCTGATGCTGGGAAAGATTGAGGGAAGGAGGAGAAAGGGATGACAGAGGATGAGATGGTTGGATGGCATCATCGACTCAATGGACGTGAGTTTGAGCAAGCTCTGGGAGCTGGTGATGGACAGGGAAATCTGGCATGCTGCAGTCCATGTGGTCGCAAAGAGTTGGATACGACTGAGCAACTGAGCTGAAGTAACTTTTAACATAAACAAATAAAAGTGTATTTAATAGGATAAATACTTTAAGTTATATAATTTTCCCTTTAAAACTAAATTATTTTACATGCTCGTTTTTTTCAGGTGTTACTTAAGCACCCTCTCATCTCTGAAGATCTACCTCGGCCCTTGATCAACTGTTCTCTGTACCACAAGAAAGTCAAAGTCCTACATAGAACAGTTTCTTATGTCACATCTCTTGTTTGCGGTTCATTTCAGAGAGGATAGTCCATCAAGTAAACATTAAGCAGTGTTTCAAAAGCATGGGCCTTTAAAAGGGGGTACACAAGGTTGGGTGTGGGCCCCCACTCAATGCCTCAGTGAAAAGAAAGAAGTAAACGCATCACTTCAAGATGAGGAGAAAAACAGAGGCTGTGAGCAGGAGGCCCCCGCTGCAGATCTTTGGACAGTAGTCTGAAATAAAGTCACTGACGGTGTGGGCCAATGTTGGCTTTAAAGGGACTCATGAGGAATATAATGACTGTATTCTGGATGCCAATCTATATTTTCACACTTAGATAATTCTCAAAGTATCGCTATGCAGTAGGTGCTATCCTTACTATCATTTTACAGGTGCAAAAACCCAGGACAGAAATTAGGAAACTTGCCCAAGGTTGCAAGCTGATACACAGCAGAGCCCAAGCTCCCTGGCCACACTCTTTACAGAGGTCCCAGCTAGGCTTCCACCCAACAGCTTTCTCTCAATAAGCCAATGGGAATAAAATACCAAATTCTTAACTCTAACACTATGCTATGATACCTTTAGGAAAATTTGATGAGGGAGAGATTTCTGAAATGTAATAATACCCTTCTATTTACTCTTCCCTGATGGATCAGATGTCAATATTCCTGATCAGTCTGCCAAGAGGATGCTGCATTTTTATTAAGCTAAAATGGAAAAGGAAGCAAGGAGTAAGACAATCAAATTCCATAAAAACACTGTTATACAAATACGATTCTTAATTCAATACAATGAAGTGCTTTTATAGTTTTGGGCTCCATAAAAAGATGATGTCAGTGTCATGCTACCTTCAAAGTACTTCAAGAATAACACAAAACACTTTAGGACAACACAAGGGACAAAAAGAAAAAAACAATCAAATGTTACATTTAAACAGTGTATGATTTTTTTAATTACTTAAAATTTAGATTTAGTAGAATGTATAGCTTCATCTTGCCTCTGTCAATTATCTCTGAAGGCAAAGAAAAAACTAACAAAAACTCAAAGAGAACAGTAAGGGAAGAGCCAGGGAAGGAGGTGAGGTGGCTGCCGCCTCTGAAGCCAACAGACAGAAAGTTCCCTTCTGAGCTTTCAGCCCATATCGTGAGTGGCTTCCTTCCAGATGGAGGCCTCAGCTGGACCCCAAAGCAGTGGTTCTCAGACTCTGTATACACAGTACTAACTGGATAGCTCTAATTTCCCAGTCCCCATAACTATGAAGATAAAGTGTAAGAATTTTCAATTTAACAAGCTTCCCAGTGATTTAGCCTGATTTATATGAAGATTATAATCTAAGAAATACTTGGAAGAGAAATTCAGACTCACTACTCAGCAGGTGCTTCACAGAGATTTGATGTTACTTTCAGAACATATACTCTTCCCATGGGCCTACCTGTGTCAGCATCCTTAGGCCTTTGTTCTTCATCAGGAGGTTTAGATGGTGGCCAAGCAGCTGGGACTCTCCTGGGAAACTGCCCTTCGATATAATCCAATGAGTGTGTGGGTTGACTAACTGCAGCCCAGGTGTAAAGTTGATCTTGCTATATTAAAAAAAAAAATTAACTATTTTAATTCAATCATGAAAAATGGAGTCTTCTTGATTGATACTTGCAACATCATTTCTATCATAAATATATGTGTGGTAGGCATATATATAGATGCAAACACACCTAAAACATGAAATAGCTTTTTATACTATTCAACGTAGATTCATCACATAAACTTTCTTTCACACATTTTGTTTTCATAACCATATGTGTTTCAACTTCTACGGTAAAATTTAAGTCTTTCTTTGGAGGTAAAAGGCCATGTGGGTCTGCAGGGAATTACAAGGTCAGAAAATCCACCCGATCACAGAGTCCCCTGACTAAGCATCTTCAATGCACTGGAATATGATGTCCCTTTGAAATCTGTGTAAACACTTGGCAAAATCAGAGAACAGGCAGTGCTGGGCACTCAAGGACAATAAACAGCTTCCTTGCCTTCAACAACAGAAAGCCCAGGAAACTAATTATCCTCAATCCAGGTCAGGAACGGTTTGGGAGAGGAACTATAAAAAAGTAAGTGAACTTGCCAAGAAAAAAAGAACTGGACAGGGATCTGGCAAAGAAAACTCTTCCCAGCTGGAGACCAACAGAATCTGGACAGAATGAGAAGCAGGCTCATAGCTACACCTCATTCCAGGAAGCCAAGTGGGAACCATAGAAAGGAGGCCACTCTGAGGCTGCAGACACCCTTGGGAACTGCCGCTAAGATTTCAGGGTAACAGGTGCTTCAGGATGCAGGCACCAATGTCCACAAGCCCTGGGTTCTCTTCATGACATCCTCCTTACTCACAGGTATATTTCCCTAAACCTTTTGATCAACACAGCAAATAAAGCAGAGAGAGTAATTGAGTGGTAGAAACAAAAACAAAAAACATGATATAAAACCATGTTGAGACTGAACTTGAGTCACCCAGTGGAGAGGCATTGCTATTTCCAAAAATTTGCTTCACAAATTAATTGAAGAACTTCATAAAATATTCTTCAGTGTCAACAGTAAAAATACAATGCATATATCAGTTAGTTTAAGCTTCACCTTTAGGACAGTCACTGCCCCTACCCAAGAACTCAGATTCTCAGGTCTGAATCAGGAAGGGTCCCACTGTAGACCCTTCAGCTAGTCACGTCTTTCACATATCTACATCTTGATTGACACCAGGTCTACTGAATATCAGAAATAACTTTTTATTGCAAAAATGAGTGGCTTAATTAACATGATATTAGAAATGAGCTCTTGTTGGTAAAAGTAAAGGAATTCAGTGGACGTGGACCAGCAAATCCCTGTCTAGGGATTAGACATCAGAGAATATCCTCATTCTGGCAAGAATAAGGTGAGATATGGGCAAGGGGCAATATCAAGGCTCAATGTTCCCTTCACATCCACAAAACGTGAACCTCTCGTGTAAAGAGCAGCCAAGCACCTGGCAGGGGAGCGAGCTGTGTGTTTCCTAAAAGGGGGACTCTGACTTAGAGAGCTTCATCATCCTAATAATAAACCCACTCAGTCTCAGACTTCATTTGCTCCACAGAAAAGAGTCAGAGCCAGCAGCCATGGGGACAAGTGGTTTCACTCAGGATTTCATCATTCAGCAAATACAAGTTTGCTAAAAGTGCTTCATAAAAGCCTAAGTAAACCACAAACAGCCTGGCCAGTCCTGCAGTCTTTCAGCCCCACCCCAGGACTGGAACACATACAGACCTGTAAGGTGACAAAACCTCTCCTTCATCGTACGGCTCCACAAGCAGGGAATAAGCAAGCACTAAGTTCTGTTGTGGTTGTTCAAGAATCAAATGTCAACTCTTCCAGCTGTCCTTTAAGTTTTTCTATAACCCTCCTCTTCATCCTCCCAAATTCATCTCCCCACATGTTCCAAATCAAGCTCCACTTCACTGGAATGCCCCAACCTAGCCTTCCGCATGCACAGCATCTAACCAAAGATTAAGTCCCACTGGCGTCTCCCCCAGACTCTCAAATCACAGCATGTTAGCCCCACCTCTTGTTGACAGTTAACATCAGTGGCTGAACACGTTTCTGAGTACACTTCGCCTTCCCTTAACTGCCTAACTACTTCACCACAGAAAGTGTGTACACAAGTCCTGTAAAATTCCCAAGCACTCTATAAAAGCCACTTAACGTCTGCTGAATTAACACATTTGTCAGATAAGAAGAAAAAGCAAGAGAGATGGTTTATCAACATGAGAGCAGCTGGAGCTGTGATCTCATTTTTTTTTATCTGCTTATTAACTAAAGTACTAGAGGGGTACTTTGTGTACATTAAATGGAAAACAAAGGTGTCAATTCATTATATCCAAATCTATTCACAACTGTACCATGTTTAAAAAAAATGGGGCAGACAAAACTCCTGGGATAGAACCAGAACCGCACCCCAGACACATCTCCTCACTTTATAATATCTTCATGTCCTCACTAGTAACTCAGAAACAATGCCTATTCTTGTCTTTCTGCAGGACTGGAGTGAGCAGGGCAAATGCTATATGAAAACAGCTGTGTAAACCACATGGTGTAACTCAAACATAACTATAGCAACAGCTACTTGCTTTGATTTCTTTTTTTAATTTTTATTTTTGGTACATTAAATTTACTCATAAAAATTCTAAAAATGTACAATTTTGCCTTTTTAACAAAGTATAATAAAGCTTCCTAAACAACACTTGACATTTACTATTCAAAATCAAATTAGCAGAATATTAAACATTTACAAAACTTTGTTTTTTAAAGGGCTTCCCTGGTGGCTCAGACAGTGAAGAATTCGCCTGCAATGTGGGAGACCTGGGTTTGATCCCTGGATTGAGAAGATCCCCTGGAGAAGAGAACGGCTACCCACTCCAGTATTCTGGCCTGGAGAATTCCATGGACTGTACAGTTCATGGGGTCACAAAGAGTTGGACACAACTTTCACTATCTTTTAAAAAAAACTTTTTTTCACATAATTTTTTAAAAATTTTAATTGGAGGCTAATTACAATATTCTCGTGGTTTTGCTGTACATTGACATGAATCAGCCATGGGTATACATGTGTTCCCCATCCTGAACCCCCTCTGACCTCCCTCCCCATCCCATCCCCCAGGTCATCACAGTGCACCAGCCCTAAGCACCCTGTCTCATGCATCGAACCTGGACTGGTAATCTATTTCACATATGATAACATACATGTTTCAATACTATTCTCTCAAATCATCCCACCCTCGCCTTCTCCCACAGAGTCCAAAAGTCTGTTCTTTACATCTGTGTCTCTTTTGCCGTCTCGCAGATAGGGTCATCATTACCATCTTTCTAAATTCCATATATATGCGTTAATATATTGTATTGGTATTTTTCTTTCTGACTTACTTCACTCTGTATAATAGGCTCCAGAAGTTACATGCAACTTTGTAGAACTGACATAAAAGAATGGCTCAAAAATGGGACAATTTTCCTTCATTCCTAAAAAGAAAATGCATCCAAGGAGCTGTGAAGATTCTTGAGAACATGAGGCCTTTAGTTTCAGTACCAGTGCCTGTCTTTGTGCATCTAAGAACTTTGCACAGGTGAGGGGCTGCTTACAACATTGGAATGGACTGGCTGGAGCTCCACTCCCGCCAGCAGCAGTGTAGTAACACTGACCTTTGGCCTCAACCAGAACAGTATGTAGTTTGCACATGTTGATTAAAGATACTCAGTTTGATTCAGAGCCTTTGGACTTTTATGTAATTGAGCCTCTTCAAAATTCTTGGCTGTAGATGTCACTTGCCTCACTTTCTGGGAGTCATCTGCACTTTGGAAAGGACAGCAAACCCGCTCAGGTGCCACAGGCCCATCCACTGGGACAGGTGGTCAAGCTAAGCAGAGTCACGGTTTCCCTTACAATGTTTAAGACTCTTCAACATGTAATGCCATCAGTTACCAGTGTGGAAAACAAATAAGGCATCAAATAAGCCACCACAGAGGCAGGCAGAGTGACAGTGACAGGGTGTGAGGAGGGTGCAACCCACTTCCCACTTAGCATGCTCACTAGACACAGTGGAATGAGTGGACAGATGCAAGCCTCCATCAGTTTGTGCTCAAACAAGAATGCATTACAGCTGTATAACATTAGGCAAAGTTATACCCACTATGCTCCTCCACATGTAGTGTGCAGTGTAAACTATGTGACTTTCCTTCAATAAAGGATCTAGAGTTCTAAGTAGTGAATAAAATACTGAACCTACTAACTGCCATACTAACAAGCTGACTCATGTAATCTTGGGGGATTATAAATGATGCTGGTTTTTAAAAATACCCAATCATATATATGTATTTATTATTCTAGGTGCTAGCTCCCATTTTCTAAGTGCCCTTTAGCAATTGTTAAGTTTTTAATATTTATATCCTTTCCAATTTTCAATATTATAAAAACTAGAAAATAAGGTAGAAAATTGAGTGTTCTGCTTTAAAAAAAAAAAAAAAGAGTGTTTTGTCCTCATGGTGCATTCTACTTCAGTCTGTACATGCCACTTTCTCCATTCTTGAAGATACAAAATGCGAGTAGAAGCTTTAAATATGACAAATTACACAGAGCAGATTGGCTGGCACCACAACTACCTGGTTGCCACAGCCTTTGGAGACTGAGCCCATGATTTCATGAAAATGATTACGTAATTGAAAAAGTCAGTCTGATCTGTTTCTAGCTGATGAGGACATCTTCTAAGGAAATGCCAAATCCCTTTTAGGCTCACTGACTGTGGTTGCTTCCGGAGAGAAACTTCATAAGAGAGAAAACACTGCTAGCAAATATTCCCAGGTTCAAGTAAGGGATTCACTTGGGAACAGGTCTCATGGGTAGGCAGCTGAATGCTTTGTGTTCTGTGTGTCTCATGTTTATGTTTTACCATTCTCAATTCAGAATGGCCTCATTGGAGACAGCACTCAGCACATGAACTTTCAAAGACAGCTGGAAATTTCTCTAAGACTTCTGATGACTAAAACACAGCTGTACAATGTCTAAATTCATTTCCTTCAATTAGAATGCCATACTTAAAGTTTGTTTTAATTTTTTGCTGTGTTTAGTATAATAACACTAACTTCTTACATTTATCAAAATAGTTATAAGAGAGTGGGCAGGGCTGAGTTAAGGGGCATATCCAGAAATGCTATGGACTTAGAAGTCATTTTAAGCAGCATGTCTGCTGATGGTAGGGCTGTGTTCCTGACCGGTTGGTTGTTTGGCCTGAGGCGTCTCAGCACTGAAACTTACAGGCTGTAGAGTGGAGCCAGGTCTCCATATCAGGTGCCCAAAGTATCTGCCTCTGACTCCAGCCAGAGTTCACATAGGCCCATGTGTGTCTGCCATCAGCTTTTATGACTCCAGAGAGAGCTACAGTCGCCTCCCTGCCTCTCCAGGAGACCCTCCAAAACAGGCATTGTGATAAAACTGAAAAAAATTAAACTTGGGTAAAACAAGATTTGATGTCTGGATCCCAAGTCAGAGGCAGGCCTCCCCAGCTTGAAGCTTTGCTTTTCAGGACACAGGGACAAGTCATCCCTAACAAGAAATCAACACAAACAACCCAACCAACATTTCCTTCCAAGGGCAAAAAACAAAAGGAAGAAGTAATACAACCCTAAAGCCTGGGACAAGGAGACCTCAAGTGGAGCAAGTCAGAAAAAAATGATGAAAAGACAGAGAAGTACAGTACAAATGAAAGAGCAAGGCAGAAACTCACGAGACCAAATAAATGAAGAGAAAATAACCAATCTCCCTGAAAGAGAATTCAGAATAATGAGAGTAAAGATTCTCTGAGGACTTGAAAATAGAATGGAGAAAATGCAAGAAGCATTTAACACAGTTAATACAATCACCAAGGACATAGAAGAAATAAAGAATATGCAAACAGAGATGAACAACACAATTACTGAAATTAAAAATACTCTAGAAGGAACTATTAACAGAACAACTGACAGAGGAAGAGATAAATGAGCTGGTGGATAGAATGGTAGAAGTAACTGCTGAAGGGCAGAATAAAGGGAAAGGAATGAAAAGATTGAGGATAGCCTCAGAGACCTTTGGGACAATATTAAGCAAATCAACATTCGAGTTATAGGGGTCCCAGAGGAAGGAAAAAAAAAAGGCAATGAGAAAATTTTTGAAGAAATTATAGTTGAATCCCCCACTAGGAAAGGCAATAGTCAATCTTAAGTCCAAGAAGCACAGAGAGTCCCATACAGGGTAAACCCAAGGAGAAACACATTGATACACATATTAATCAAGCTAACAGAGATTGAGCATAAAGAAAGAATATTAAATGCAGCAAAGGAAAAGCAACAAGTGACATACAAGAGAAAACCCAGACAATTACCAGTGGATCTTTCAGCAGAAACTCTGTAGACCAGAAGGGAAAGGCAGGATATACTTAAAGTACTAAAAGAGAAAAATCTACAACCAAGATTACTATACCTGGCAAAGATCTCAATCAAATTGATGAAGTCAAAAGCTTTACAGACAAGCAGAAGTTTTATAAGAATTCAGCACCACCAAACTAGCCTTGCAATAAATACTATAGGGACTTTACATAGCCAGTAAATACAACAGAAAGGAAAGACCTGCAAAAACAAACCCAAAATAATCAAGAAAATGTCAATAAGAACATATGTATCAATAATTACCTTAAATGAAAATGGATTAAATGCACTAACGAAAAGATACACACTGACTGAATGGATACAAAAACAAGACCTATTTATATGGTGCCTCCAGGAGACCCATTTCAGACCTAGAGACACATAAAGACTGAAAGTAAATGGATGGAAAAAGATATTCCATGTGAATGGAAATCAAAAGAAAGCCAGAGTACAATCCTTTTTTTTTCAGAAAAAATATACTTTAAAATAAAGAATATTATAAGAGACAAAGAAGGACACTACATAATGATCAAGGGATCAACCCAAGAAGACATAACAATTGTAAATATTTATGCACCTAACATAGGAGCATCTAAATACATAAGGCAAACACTAACAGGCATAAGAGGTAAAATCTACAGCAACATAATAATAGTATAGGACTTTAACACCCCACTTACACCAAAGTACAGATTATCAAAACACAGAATCAATAAGGAAACTCAAACCTTAAATAAAACATTAGACTAAAGGGATGTCTTCAGGATTTTTGATCCAAATGCAGAAGAATACACTGCTTCTCATTGCACATTGAATATTCTCCAGGATAGACCATATCTTGGGCCACAAATCAAGCCTCAGTAAATTTAAGAAAACTGAAATTGCATCAGGTGTCTTCTCTGACCACAATGCTATGAGACTAGATATCAACTACAGGAAAAAAAAAAAACTGCAAAAAACACAAACTCATGGAGATTAAACAATATGTTACTAAATAAAAAAGAGGTTACTGAAGAAATTCTGAAAGAGATGGGAATACCAGACCACCTGACCTGCCTTCTGAGATATCTGTATGCAGGTCAGGAAGCAACAGTTAGAATTGGACAAGGAACCACAGACTGGTTCCAAATTGGGAAAGGAGTATGTCAAGGCTGTATATTATCACCCTGCTTATTTAACTTATATGCAGGTTATATCATGAGAAACTCTGGGTTGGATGAAGCACAAGCTGAATTAAGATTGCCAGGAGAAACATCAATAATCTCAGATATGCAGATGATACCACCCTTGTGGAAGAAAGTGAAGAAGAACTAAACAACCTCTTGATGAAAGTGAAAGAGAAGAGTTAAAAAGCTGGCTTAAAACTCAACATTCAGAAAACTAAGATCATAGCATCCAGTCTCATTGCTGCATGGTAAATAGATGGGAAAACAGTGAAAACAGTAGCAGACTTTATTTTGGGGGGGCTCCAAAATCACTGCAGATGGGGACTGTAGCCATGAAATTAAAAGACGGATGCTCCTTGGAAGAAAAGTTATGACCAACCTAGATTGCATATTAAAAAGCAGAGACATTACTTTGCCAACAAAGGTCTGTCTAGTCAAAACTATAGATTTTCCAGTAGTCATGTATGGATGTGAGAGTTGGGCCATAAAGAAAGCTGAGAGCCGAAGAATTGATGCTTTTGAACTGTGGTGTTGGAGAAGACTCTTGAGAGTCCCTTGGACTGCAAAGAGATCCAACTAGTCCATCCTTAAGGAAATCAGTCCTGAATATTTACTGGAGGGACTGATGCCGAAGCTGAAACTGCAATACTTGGTCACCTGATGTGAAGAACTGACTGATTTGAAAAGACCCTGATGCTGGGAAAGACTGAGAGCAGGAGGAGAAGGGGATGACAGAGGATGAGATGGTTGGATGGCATCACTGACTCAATGGACATGAGTTTGAGTAAACTCTGGGAGTTGGTGATGGACAGGGAGGCCTGGCATGCTGCAGTCCATGGGATTGCAAAGAGTTGGACACAACTGAGTTACCGAACTGAACTACTGAAGAAATAAGAAAAGAAGTCAAAACATTCCTAGAAACAAATAACAATGAAAACATGATGACCCAAAACCTATGGGATTTAGCAAAAGCAATTCTGAGAGGGATGTTTATAGCAGTCATATGTCAAGAAACATTTACAATCATATGTCAAGAAACAAGAAAAGCATCAGGTAGACAAGCTAACTCTACATCTAGAGCAGCTGGAAAAAGAACAACAACAACAACAAAAAGAAGTCAGCAGAAGGAAGTAAATCATAAAGATCAGAGCAGAAATAAATGAAGAAGAATGAAGGAAACAATAGCAAAGATTGATAAAACTAAAAGCTGGTTCTTTGAGAAGATAAACAAAATTGACAAACCGCTAGCCAGACTCATCAAGAAAAAAGGGAGAAAAATCAAATCAACAAAATTAGAAATTAAAAAGGAGACGTTATAACACCCAACACAAAAATACAAAGGATCATAAGAGAATATATAAGCAACTATATGCTAATAAAATGGACAACCTAGAGGAAACAGATTCTTAGAAAAGGTCAACCTCCCAAGACTGAATCAGAAATAGAAATTATGAACAACTGAATTACAAACACTGAAATGAAAACAGTGATCAAAAATCTCCCCAAAGAACAAAAGCCTAGGGCCAAATGGCTTCACAGGAGAATTCTATCAAACATTTAGAGAAGAGTTAATGCCTATTTTTCTGAAACTCTTCCAAAAAATTGCACAGGAAGGAACACTTCCAAACTCATTCAGTGAGGCCATGATCAGGCCAAAACTAGGCCTGATGCCAAACCAGGCAAAAGCAATGTGAAAAAAAGAAAATTACAGGCCAGCATCACTGATGAACATAAAAGCAAAAATCCTCAACAAAATTCTAGGAAACAGAATTCAACAACACATAAAAAAGCTCATACACCATGATCAAGTCGGGTTTATTTCAGAGATGCAAAGATTCTTCAATATATGCATATCAATCAACATGATACACACTACTAACAAACTGAAAGATAAAAACCATATGATCTTCTCAATAGATGTAGAAAAAGCCTTTGACAAAATTCAGCAACCATTTATTATTAAAACTCTTCCAAAAATGGGCATAGAAGGAACCTACCTCAACATAGTAAAGGCCATATATGAAAAGTCCACAGCAAACATTATTCTCAATGGTTAAAAACCAAAAGCATTCCCTCTATGGTCAGGAACAAGAGAATGGTGTCCACTCACACCACTATTATTCAACATAGTTTTGGAAGTCCTAGCTATGGCAATTAGAGAAGAAAAAGAAATAAAGGGAATCCAGATCAGAAAAGAAGTAAAACTCTCACTGTTTGCAGATGATGTGATACTATACATAGAATACCCAAAAGAAACTATCAGAAAATCACTAGAGTTAATCAGTAAATTCTACAAAGACTTGGGATACAAGGTCAATACACAGAAATCACTTGCTTTCATATATACTAACAATGAAAAATCATAAAGAAAAATTAAGGAATCAATACCATTCACCATTACAACAAAAAGAATAAAATATCTAGGAATAAACCTACCTAAGGAGACAAAAAACTTGTATATGGAAAACTATAAGACACTGATTAAAGAAATAAAAGACAACATAAACAGATGGAGAGATATTCCATGTTCCTGGGTAGGGAGAATCAATATTGTGAAAAAGACTATACTGCCAAATGCAATCCACAGAATCAATGAGATCCCTATCAAATTAACAATGGCATTTGTTCATTGAATTAGAACATAAAATTTCACAATTCATATGGAAACACAAAGGACCCCAAATAGCCAAAGGATCTTGAGAAAGAAGAATGGAGCTGGAGGAATCAACCTTGCTGGACTCAGATTACACTACAAAGCTACAGTCATCAAGACAGTATGGTACTAGCACAAAAACAGAAATATAGACCAATGGAACAAGATAGAAAGCCCAGACACAAATCCATGTGCCTTATTTCTGACGAGACAAGAATATACAATGGGGCAAAGACAGCCTCTTCAGTAAGTGGTGCTGGTAAAACTGGACAGCTACATGCAAAAGAATGAAATTAGATCACTGCCTAATGCTATATACAAAGATAAACTCAACATGGATTAAAGACATAAATGTATGACCAGAAACTATTAAACTCTTAGAGGAAAACATAAGCAGAACACTCAATGACATAAATCAAAGCAAGATCTTCTATGACCCACCTCCTAGAGTAATGGAAATAAAAATAAACAAGTGGGACTTAATTAAACTTAAAATCTTTTGTACATAAAAGGAAACTACAAACAAGGTGAAAAGATAACCCTCAGAATGAGAGAAAATAATAGCAAAGGTAACAACTGACAAAGAATTAATTTCCAAAATATATAAACAGCTCATACAACTCAATACCAGAAAAGCAAACAACCCAGTCAAAAAGTGGGAAAGGAACCTGAAGAGACATCTCTTCAAAGAAAATATACAGATGTCTAACAAACACATGAAAAGATGCTCATCATCACTCATTGTTGGAGAAATGAAAATCAAAACTACAATGAGATACCACCTCATAGCAGTCAGAAAGACCATCATCAAAAAGTCTACAAACAATAAATGCTGGAGAGGGTGTGGAAAAAATGGGACACTCTTGCATTGCTGGTGGGAATGTAAACCGATACAGCCACTATGGAAGATGGTATAGAGATTCCTGAAAAAGCTAGGAATAAACCCACCATATGACCCAGCAATCCCACTCCTAGGCATACACCCTGAGAAAACAAAAATTGAAAAAGACGCATGTACCCCAAGGTTCATTACAGCACTATTTACAATAGCTAAAAGATGGAACAACCTAGATGTCCATCGACAGATGATTGGATAAAAAAGCTGTAGTACATATATACAATGGAATACTACTCAGCCATAAAGATGAATGCATTTGAATCTATTCTACTGAGGTGGACAACCTAGAGCCTATTATACAGAATGAAGTAAGTCACAAAGAGAAATATAAATACTGTATACTGACACATACATATGGAATCTTAACAGATGGCACTGATGGATTTATTTTTAGGACAGTGATGGAAAATCAGACATAGAGAACAGAGCTATGGACATGGTGGGAGGAGAGGAGGGAGAAGGGGAGATGTATGGCGAGAGTAACATAGAAATTTACAATACCATATGTAAAACAGATAGCCAATGGGAATTTTCTGTACAACTCAGGGAACTGAAACAGGGGCTCTGTGACAGGCTGAAGGGTGAGATGGGGAGGGAGATGGGACGGAGGCCCAGGAGGGAGAGGACACGGGTGTACCTATGGGTAATTCTTATTGATGTATGACATAAAAGCACAAAATTCTAGAGAGCAATTATCCTTCAATTAAAAATTTTTAAAAATTAAAAAGATTAGGAAGGTGGCAGCCACTGCTGTCTGGAAACACATGAATAACCAGACATCTTCAAGAACATTCTTGAGTTTCAGAATTGTAAAGTGTCCTGTGAGGAATAAATGGATTCGGTCCTTGCCCTAAACAACTTGACAGTATCATTTGAAAAATAATATTAAATTATATGAGACAGTATAAATTTCATAGAAGAATAATATAAATTAGACTTTTTAAAAATAGCTATAAGGGTAACAACAATTTCATCCCCCAATACTAACCATTAAAGCAAAAAACCCTAAATATTATTTTTTTTCTTTTGTGATGTGACAGTTTTCAACAATTTCATTGTGCTGAAATAGGATTTATTTAGAATAGTTCTTTGTTTTAAAAAATGGGAAATTTTGGTTTTTAGCACATAACTTTTTAATCTGTGTTTAATTAGAATAACCACATTTTTCTGTATTTTAAAAAATCCTTTTAGAGGAAGTAAAAATTGTCATATATGTACATAACACTACCACAGAATGAGCACAAAATCTTTACTTTACTACGAAAAGCTAGTTGAACAAACTGTAATTGGGAAAGTTCCCTGAGCATTTGTGCTGACTGTCACCACATTGTGAATTCAATTAAAACTGCCCTGTGGGATTTCTCAATGAGCCATGTTTGTCATTTTCTCTATTTTGTTTTTGTTAAACATTTCAGACATGTATGTGTTATCCTCCCAAGTAGGATAAGTAAGCTACTTGCCCCTAGTCACCAACCATATCCTATCACCCCTTGTTTTCCCCCGGATATTTGTATACATAACAGATACACAATGAGTATTAAGGAACTTAAAGGGTCAAGCTGAATAAAAATTGCCTTTTAACGACCTAAACCATAGTTCTATATCTGAGTAAAAATAGGAACATGCTTCTCTTACACTACTCCACTTCTTACATTCTTAAAGTCTGCTTTGGTTTTTGTTGAACTGGATCATTTCTAACTATTAAAGAAAACAAACAGAAGCTTCCTACCCTAGGAAGATCAGAAGATTAAAAACCGCAATGTAAAATCAGCATAAATGGGCCACAAGCCCATTTTTCTCAAAAAAAAAAAAAAAAGAAAGTTTCTTTTAGCAGATTGCCCCCCCTTCTTTTTGAAGAAACATGTTATTTTTTTAATTAATTAATTTTACTTTACAATATTGTATTGGTTTTGCCATACATTGACTTGAATCCACCATGAGTATACATGTATTCTCCATCCTGAACCCCCCTCCCTCCCCATATCATCCCTCTGGGTTATCCCAGTGCACCAGCCCCGAGCACCCTGTATCATGCATCAAACCTGGACTGGCGATTCATTTCACATATGATATTTTACATGTTTCAATGCCATTCTCCCATATCATCCCACCCTCGCCCTTTACCACAGAGTCCAAAAGACTGTTCAATACATTCTGTGCCTCTTTTGCTGTCTCACATACAGGGTTATCATTACCTTCTTTCTAAATTCATATATATATATATATATGCATTAGTATACTGTACTGTGGAGAAGGCAATGGCAACCCACGCCAGTACTCTTGCCTGGAAAATTCCATGGATGGAGAGGCCTGGTGGGCTGCAGTTCATTGGGTCACTAGGAGACAGACACCACCAAGTGACTTAACTTTCACTTTTCACTTTCAGGCATTGGAGAAGGAAATGGCAACCTACTCCGTTGTTCTCGCCTGGAGAATCCCAGGGACGGGGGAGCCTGGTGGGCTGCCATCTGTGGGGTTGCACAGAGTCGGACACAACTGAAGCAATTTAACATACTGTATTGGTGTTTTTCTTTCAGGCTTACTTCACTCTGTATAATATGCTCCAGTTTCATCCACCTCATTAAAACTGATCCAAATGTATTCTTTTTAATGGTTCCATAACACTCCATGTGTATATGTACCACAGCTTTTTTACCCATCATCTGCTGATGGACATCTAGGTTGCTTCCATGTCCTGGCTATTATAAACAATGCTGCGATGAACATTGGGGTACACATGTCTCTTTCGATTCTCAGTTCAGTTCAGTCACTCAGTCGTGTCCGACTCTTTGCGACCCCATGAATCACAGCACGCCAGGCCTCCCTGTCCATCACCAACTCCCAAGGTTCACTCAGACTTACGTCCATTGAGTCCATGATGCCATCCAGCCATCTCATCCTCAGTCGTCCCCTTCTCCTCCTGCCCTCAATCCCTCTCAGCATCAGGGTCTTTTCAAATGAGTCAACACTTCATATGAGGTGGCCAAAGTACTGGAGCTTCAGTTTTAGCATCATTCCTTCCAAAGAAATCCCAGGGTTGAACTCCTTCAGAATGGACTGGTTGGATCTCCTTGCAGTCCAAGGGACTCTCAAGAGTCTTCTCCAACACCACAGTTCAAAAGCATCAATTCTTCGGCCCTCAGCCTTCTTCACAGTCCAACTCTCACATCCATACATGACCACAGGAAAAACCATAGCCTTGACTAGATGGACCCTGTCTCTTATA